>JBBPBX010051696.1:12533-24486 GCA_038048925.1 Garcialebias charrua
GGATGTATGAAGTCTTTCGAATGCATTACTGAATGTCACTTGTTTTAATGTTTTTATTTTTTAAGAAAATAAACGGAAGTCTTGTGAAGCACAATTTTAGAGACAAGAGCTGTGTCCCAATCATTAGAACAATATTTTTAAACAATTATTTCCACTAGCATTTTTGAAAAACAAGCCGTTTGTAAGTCATCCTTTTAAAACAAGGAAAAATTCTCTCTATTTTTTTATTTTATGCTGTCAGTTTTCACACAAATATTACATTTCAAGAGTCAAAATAAAGGGGAAGAATTTTAAACTTCTGTCATCTAGTGATAAAGATTTTCACAGAATTCTCTGTACTTATTAAAACTCACAACTGTACAACAGCTTGACGGGTTCTTTTATTTGCTGATTGTGAAACAATGAAGGACAAAGGGGATTTACGCTGAGACAATGGTGGTTAAAAAGCAGCAAACCAGAACTTTCAGGGGGGGAAATATTTAATTTAGCAACAAACATGCATTGAAAATAATAATAATACCAATAAAGCATCATGTTGTGAGAACTTACTGTCCAAAGCTGTGGTAATTTGACCATTTACAGAAGATGAATCTTAAAAATATATAAATCAAAGTAATGTACAGCTTGTGGGAGTATACATGTATTCTGTCATAATATTTTGAAAAAGTTAAAAGTTTTAAATTGTATCAAACAGGCTTCACCCTCCAGCTGCCCTTGGGTCAAAATGACACACAAGGCCTTAAACCTGAACTCTTGTGGGTCATTTTGACCCAAAGGCTTGAAAGTTTGCAGCCTAAACATATGCGTCCCACCCCATCAAATCAGAGATCAAGTCAGATTTGGTCAAAATAACAAATTTTCTGTTTTATAAGCTACATTTTCATGCTCCGCTCATCCAGATATTCCAGAGATGTGGTCGGCTTCGTCTTGCTAATCAGGATAACTCCTGGGAAATGGGTCTGAATCGTACTTTGCACTTTCAGCATATTCTAAAAAGGATTTCTTGACGTCATTTGAAAGAGTAAACCTCAACCCACATGTGGAGATCAGAATCTCCCAGCTGGTGTTGAAAGACGCTTCACTCGCGTGCATGGAAAGTAACACAGCGTCTGCAGCTCTTCATCTTGAAATCATCATCGTTGGTTGGACGTGACGGGTCACACGTTTTTATTTCAGCACCTGAAGCTGTTTCAGGATGTGTTTCTCAAAGTTTAAAACTACTTTCATTCTTCTGTGAAATATAAAACGCATTCTGTTTGAAGGTCCAGACCGAGCAGTACAGATGTTTATGTGATAAATGCAGATAAACGCAGAGTTCACGTCCAGAGATGGACGGTCAGAAAACTTCCTGCAGCTCGATGTCAGCCGCTGACCTCTGCTCCTTCTTGTGGTCTGATTTCCACGTGAAGAATCCCACGATGCTGACCATGAGCGGCAGAGCCACACACAGAAGGATCCGGCTGACGGGCAGCTCCACCACGGGACACCCCTCTGTGACCGAGGGCCCCACACTCTGCTCCACGGGGGCCGCTTGGAACACAAAGGATGATGTGAAGTCCAGAAACGCGGCCCTGGTGTCCCCTGTGGTCACCTGACACCTCCACCTCCTGTTGTCGTCCTCCGCCTGCAGCTCTGTGAGCAAAGTGACGTTGCAGCGAGAGTTTTCAATCAGCTGGTACCTGCGGGGGGTCGTCAAAAACACTGTGGTTAGACTTTTTATACGCCTGAAAAATGATGTGAAATCTTTTATCTTCTTCTCTGTGCGGCCTGAGTTCCTTACAGAAACTTTCTTTGCCATGAGGACACTTTTTAGGCGATGATGATAATAAACATGAAAAAGCTGCTGTATAAAAGTAACTCTTTTTTTTGTTTGTTTAAGCGATTTTTTTTAACCTGATCTGCAAAAATAAAATAAAACAAGCCAAAAAAAAAAAAGGAAAAAGAAAAGAACCTGAACAGATTAACAATGCCACGTTTACAGAAGTTTCAGCAGAAGTTTTCTGCACGGACTCGTAGAGTTTAAAAAACTACGTTCATGCTCTAAATTACAGGATTATTAAGGTGTCCTTTAAAACCCTCCTAAATAACTGCTTGAAAAAACACTTATTTTTAGGTGAAGTAGAGGAAAAGTTTGTGGAATCACTCTTTAATTTGTAGTTTTGAAACTAACATCAGATTAAATCTAATAATTAGTCTTTAGTCAAAAGCTGATGAACAAACAGATTAAAATGAGTCGTGGCTCCAACAGCAGAGATGTTCGCTGAAGTAAAGGAGAGGATCAGAAACTTCTCCAAGAACGTTAATCATCATTGAACAATGTTGGTGGTTCTCAACCAGCTGAGTCTAAAATCTACAAAGAAAATGGGACGGTTGTGAAAGAGAAGTGACCTTTGAATCAACGAAGGCATCAAATAGTCAACTTAAAGAAAAAAAGGCTTGAAAATAGAAAACGCACAAAAAAACAAATGAAAAACAAGTGAAACTGGAGTCTGTGCTGACTGTGACCAAACTGTAAGAACTGTAAGAACTTTAAGAATTGTAATGCCGGGTTCCCACCAAACGCGTTTCGCGCCGCCGAAGCAGCCACTTTACATTGAAAGTCTATGTGGTTGTGCATCTTGGAGCGGCGCGGCGTGACGCGGCGCGTCTTCAGCTGTTCAAGCAACGCAGCAGTGAGCGGCAGCTGTTTTCCGCGCCCGCGTCGCGTCCAAGCAGCGACTGCCGGAGTTCATTTAAAAGAACTTTGACCTACTTCGGCTGCTCGCCGCGTCGTAGCAACCAATCGGGAGAGCCTGTGCTACGTGATGACGCAACAACAACGGGACTTTTTTTTGGACTTTTCAAACTTACTGAACGAGCCTCCATGAAGAAACAGCCTCCGGTAAGAAACTTGGCATTTTTAGTTGCCGCTGTCCGCTTGAGCGTACGATCACCCCAAACATAAAAGAACATTTTAATCTCAACAAAGACTTTCGGTGCTGCAGTTCGGCTCGTAGAAAACCCACTCAAGTAGTAACGAGGCTCACGAACAGCTGATCTTATCTGCCCGGTTTACAAGAAACAAAACAAACCCGACGGAAAAGGAGCCAGACGCTGCTCCCACTGCGCGTCATCAGACGCGTTCGATGTGAACAGACATCTGTTGACAAGCAGCCAACACAGTGCGGTAGGAGCTTTTTTTGCAGCGCGAAAAGCGTTCGGTGGGAACCCGGCATTAGAAATGTAAAAACTGTAAGAATGTAAGAACAGCAACAAATGTAAGAACTGCAAGAAATGTGAGAATTTTAAGTATTGTAAGAACTGTAAGAAATGTAAAAACTGTAAGAACTGTAAGAAATTTAGGAACTGTAAGAACTGTAAGAAATGTAAGAACTGCAAGAAATGTAAGAACTTTAAGAATTGTAAGAACTGTAAGAAATGTAAAAACTGTAAGAACTGTAAGAAATTTAGGAACTGTAAGAACTGTAAGAAATGTAAGAACTGCAAGAAATGTAAGAACTTTAAGAATTGTAAGAACTGTAAGAAATGTAAAAACTGTAAGAACTGTAAGAAATGTAGGAACTGTAAGAACTGTAAGAAATGTAAGAACTGCAAGAAATGTAAGAATTTTAAGTATTGTAAGAACTGTAAGAACTGTAAAAACTGTAAGAACTGTAAGAACTGTAAGAAATGTAAAAACTGTAAGAACTGTAAGAAATTTAGGAACTGTAAGAACTGTAAGAAATGTAAGAACTTTAAGAATTGTAAGAAATGTAAGAAATGTAAAAACTGTAAGAACTGTAAGAACTGTAAGAAATGTAAAAACTGTAAGAACTGTAAGAAATTTAGGAACTGTAAGAACTGCAAGAAATGTAAGAACTTTAAGAATTGTAAGAACTGTAAGAAATGTAAAAACTGTAAGAACTGTAAGAAATGTAGGAACTGTAAGAACTGTAAGAAATGTAAGAACTGCAAGAAATGTAAGAACTGCAAGAAATGTAAGAATTTTAAGTATTGTAAGAACTGTAAGAACTGTAAAAACTGTAAGAACTGTAAGAACTGTAAGAAATGTAAAAACTGTAAGAACTGTAAGAAATTTAGGAACTGTAAGAAATGTAAGAACTTTAAGAATTGTAACAAATGTAAGAAATGTAAAAGCTGTAAGAACTGTAAGAAATTTAGGAACTGTAAGAACTGTAAGAAATGTAAGAACTTTAAGAATTGTAAGAAATGTAAGAAATGTAAAAACTGTAAGAACTGTAAGAAATGTAGGAAGAACTGTAAGAAATGTAAGAACTGCAAGAAATGTAAGAATTTTAAGAATTGTAAGAACTGTAAGAACTGTAAGAAATGCAAAAACTGTAAGAACTGTAAGAAATGTAAGAACTGCAAGTACTGTAAGAACTGTAAGACATTTAAGACCTGTGTGTAATAACTGTAAGAACTGTCAGAAGTGTAAGACCTGTAAGAAATATAAGAACTGTAAAAACTATAAAATCTGTAAGAAATGTAAAAACTGTAAGAACTGTAAAAAATGTAAAAACTGTAAGACCTGTAAGAAATATAAGAACTGTGTAAAAACTGTAAGAACTGTAAGAAATGTAAAAGCTGTAAGAACTGTATAAGAATTGTAAGAATGTACCCATACATCTCCTCCTACATGTCTTTGCGTGAGTGCAGCTACAGTGTGCGCTCTCAGGACATGATTACCTGCAGTGTTCCGTCAGTGAGGACTGAACTTGGAAAAAGGGCCTTCTCCTACTCTGCTCCTGCTTCATGGAATATCTTACAAAAAGATCTGAAGCTCTCGACCTTGACTTCTCTAAATGGTTTTCAGAATCTGTTGGAATCCTGGCAAAAACCAATGCAGATTTGTTCCTGTCTTTGATTTTATACGTCTACCTTATAATGTTTTGCTAGTTTTTTGATACTTTGTTAAAAAAAAAAAAAAAAAAAACTTTCTTTTGTTTTTTTCTCTCTTTTGTTTTCTATTGTTTATTGTTTGTTTGTTTATTGTTTATTGTTTAAGGAAATTCTACCACTGCTGTTCATTGTTCTTTAGTTTTAGCAGGTCGCTTTCGTAAATGAGCCCATGAGGTTCAAAAGATTTACCTGACTAAATAAAGGTTGAATGAATGAATGAATGTAAGAACTGTAAGAAACGCAAAAACTGTAAGAACTGTAAGAAATGTAAGAACTGCAAGTACTGTAAGAACTGTAAGACATTTAAGACATGTATGTAAGAAATGTAAGAACTGTAAGAAGTGTAAGACCTGTAAGAAATGAACTGTAAAAACTGTAAGAACTGTAAAAACTGTAAGAAATGTAAAAACTGTAAGAACTGTAAAAAATGTAAAAACTGTAAGACCTGTAAGAAATATAAGAACTGTAAGAACTGTAAAAACTGTAAGAACTGTATAAGAACTGTAAGAAATGTAAGAACTGTAAGAAATGTAAGAACTGTAGAACTGTAAGAAATGTAAGACCTGTAAGAAATATAAGAACTGTAAAACTGTAAAAACTGTAAGAAATGTAAGAACTGTCAGAAGTGTAATACCTGTAAGAAATATAAGAACTGTAAGAACTGTAAAAACTGTAAAAACCGTAAGAACTGTATAAGAACTGTAAGAAATGTAAGAACTGTAAGAAATGTAAGAACTGTAGAACTGTAAGAAATGTAAGACCTGTAAGAAATATAAGAACTGTAATGCTACTTCCCCACCGCACGCATCTCGCGCAGCCGAAACAGCCATTTTACATTGAAGTCTATGGGGACGCGAATCTTGGAGCAGCGGGTCGTGTCGCGGCGCATCCACAGCATGCAAGCAGCGCGAAAGTGAGCAGCAGCTGTTTTCTACTCCAGCATCGCATCCGAGCAGCGACTGTGCTGCTCGGATGCCTTGCTGTGGAAGCACGCCATTCCGTGCTTCCACAGCTAGATTCAGCTCGCTGCTCAGCAGCAAACAATCAGGACCAATCAGGAGAGACTCTGCCATGTGATCACGCCACGACGACGGGACGGAATTAGGTGGGCACCGTGCGAAACGTTTAACAGATGAAAAAAATCCCGCGGTAAACATGAAGGAGAAACTTACAGCAGGTCGTCAAACTGGGCGCGGGTGACACGGAAGTACAGCTGAAAGCGCTCCTCGTCTGCGCGCAGCTCTTGGATCATCAGATGGTGAAATTCACTGAATTCATGACGCCTCTCATGTGGGGTGAATCCAGAATCGTCGTTGTGCACGGCGTCTGCGTGTTGCTGCTTTGTAGATTAAGTACAACAAGGCAATTCTTCGTATTGCGTCTGCCATTTTTCTGAGACCGGAAATAAACAAACACCGGAGCGGAAGAGGACCAACACGCTCCTCCTCCCACTGCAGACGCGTTAGATGAGGACAGTCATCTGTTGACAAGCAGCCAGTACAGTGCATTTGGAGATTTTTGGAAGCGCAATATGCTTTAGGTGAGGATGAGGCATTAAACTGTAAAAACTGTAAGAAATGTAAGAACTGTCAGAAGTGTAATACCTGTAAGAAATATAAGAACTGTAAGATTTAC
Organism: Garcialebias charrua; assembly: GCA_038048925.1. Lineage (NCBI taxonomy): Eukaryota > Metazoa > Chordata > Actinopteri > Cyprinodontiformes > Rivulidae > Garcialebias > Garcialebias charrua. Next base: position 19,071 of record JBBPBX010051696.1, read on the forward strand.
AGACAGAAGAACCTAAGCAAAGCCTCCAGAAACACCCAAACACATCAGAACAAGGAGACAGGGCTGAAGACAGCCAATCATGGACTGTGGACATTGGTGAAAGACACGAGGGAGACAGCAGTCATTACAAATTCAAGAAAAGATGAAGTCTATTTTAAACTTTTGGACAGTTTTCTTATTCCATCAGATGAAAGGATGTTTGGTGAGGAGGACTTCATGTCCTGGAAGGTCCCAACATGAAGAGCTGATGAAAACATGAAGGACAATTTCAAAAGAAGCTTTATGTTACTGAAGATGCTGGACCTGCTGTGGTTGGGCAGCTGCATCCCGTCGTCCTGCAGCCACTGCAGCCTGAACCCGCTGGAGTACGGCTTGCAGCTTCCAGCATCGTAATACGTGAAGAGGATGCAGCTCAGGAGGAGGTGTCCTCCTGGCTGCAGCGCAGTGATGGTGGAGGTGGACCTGATGCTGAGGAGGGACAGGTAGGTGTCCGTCACACCCTGCTGGTTCTCCTGGCACACGTAGGAGCCGGTGTCCTCCACGACCAGGCCCTGCAGGACGAGGGAGCAGTTGGACGTGAGGCTCGCACGGTTGAGTTTGTCTGAGTCTGACCTCACGTGACCCCTGGTCACCACCTCGATGGACCGGATCAGGCCACCTTTAAAGAAGGTCCAGGTGATGGAGGAGCAGCCGGGGGAGGTGGGCTTGGTGCAGGGCAGCAGGGCGGCTCCTCCAAGTGTGCTGTAGACAAACACTGAGTCTTTGTCACCTCCCACAGCTGCAAACAAACAGAAGACTCAGTTAGTTCTTGTAAGAACAGCAGCTGCTTCTTGACGTGTGGTCTGAAACCATCGGACGGCCCTGAACATCTGTAAAGCTTTTCTGGGTCAAGGCTGAAACAGATGATATTTAAGAAGGTGGACTCTGTGTGGAGCTGAGCTGAGAAAACACACCGAGGTGTGTCACGTTCCTGCCCCTCACCCCTCAGACATACAAACTGCTTTTAATGGCAGGGTAGGAGCAGTGAACGCACCACGAGACAGACAAGAACCTCTGAAAATACAAAATCATAAAACTGGACTGGGCAAGAGTAATACTAAACATATATGCTGGTGAAGATTCTCAGTCGGCCCAAAATACATATTTTATACATACTGTACATATTTTGGACCGAGAGCACAGGTGGTTTGAGAGGGGTATGAAGGAGACGGTTTATGTAAAACGAGAGAAACCATCGTTAAACAGAGGAGGAGGCCTCAGATTCCAACTTTCTAAAAGTTATAGTGCAGCCCTGGGTTTGGTTCCCAGACGTTTCACACCTGATGAGAACAAAGGGACTTCGTTTGTGAATTAGACTGGCAAGGACTTTGAGAGGTCCTTGGTGTTGAGGTGTAAGGTGTGATTTGTCAATTTACATACAGTAGGATGTGTGTGTGTCTTCTGTAAGCCCTGCTTCCACACGCTGAACTTTTAATGTGTCACAGGTATGTGTTAGCTCAAGTATGAGTTTGTTAGCTTTCAATTTACATAGGTTGGTGCGTGTCACCTCAGCATGGTTATAATTTCACTCTCTCACAGCCTGCTCATTGAATTGATAAAGCTCCCCGGATGGGAAGAGAAACGTTTTCTGTTACAAATAAAGTCCATTTGTTTCTGTATTGGAACACCTTTTTTGATACTATACATATATGCATACAAGTACATATATAATCAGAATCAGAATATCTTTATTGACATTGCACCAAGGTACAATGGGAATATGTACACACAGTCATCCTAAAGCTGGACTAAGTGTACGAAGCTGCAGCTGATTGTCAGCGCTGCCATCTCATTCCTTATCAGAATGATAATCTTAGATATGAAAAGGGAGAAGAACCATGAGGGTAGATAGTGGTATTACAAAAAAGATCTTTCACATCTTGTCTATTAGGACACAATATGAGACATCAAAAAACTACCAGCAAGCACAGTTAAGACAAATTACATATGCATTTGAGGTCCAGCGGTGAGATTTAGTCCATGAGCCTTGTTCAGATCAGCCACAGTTCTGTGATGTTTCCAGCCAGCATTTCTGATAAGCGCTCACAGAAAGTTCTCCGGGGAGGAGGGGGGTGCGATAGATGCAGTTGTTGTCCTCGGTTTCTCATGACCCAGGAGAAATTTGATAGTCAGCCCATTTCCAAGGCTGTTCGGGGAGTCAGATTTAGATAAGCTTCATTGTTGATTTTCTTCAGGCAGACAGTTTACTTTTCCTGCAGCCTTGAATGTTCCTCTGGACGATCCAATCTAATACGGTTCAAATTGTGGGAATCCTTCCACTGATCCATGCTATGAATCCTCATCCAAATTGATTCCATCACGCTGACGAGTCCCAAACCCTGCATGTGGCCTGCGATTCTCAGAAATCGCCTCCACCTTCCGGTTAAGCTCGTAAAGCAGCGGATTTATTGAGGTCACAGCACGGATCAAACTCTAACTCTGACTCGAAAGTTTAGACATGGCAGTAATCGCCGATATACATATACATGTACATACATATATACACATACAGATATATACACATATATACACATACATATATATATACACATACATAATAATAATAATAATAATAATAATGAATTTAATTTATAACACACTTTTCATTAACAAAAATCTCAAAGTGCTACAAAGTGCAACAAAAATCAAAGCTCAAATAAAAACTAGTGATAAAATCAAGTAAAATCAATAATAATATCAACTAAGATCAAAGATAAAATCATGTGGAGGCAGAGTAGGCTCGCTTAAAAAGAGGTCTTTAAGCAGTTTTTAAAGTCAACCAGTGACTGAGGAGCTCTCAGGTAGTCAGGGAGGGAGTTCCATAGGCGGGGGGCAGCCACACAGAATGCCCGGTCTCCCATGGTCCTTAATTTGGTCCGAGGAATGTGAAGGAGATTACTGTTCTGTGATCGTAGAGACTGGGTGGATGAATATGGTGCAAGAATGTCGCGACAGGTGAAGTTCCGTGTAAGCATTGGTGTGTAATGAGAGCAGTTTTGTACTGAATTCTGTAGGTGACAGGAAGCCAATGAAGGTTATGGAGAATGGGTGTAATATGTTCAAATTTACGAGCTCTCAAAATCCTTGCTGCACTGTTTTGAATATATTGAAGCTTCTGAAGGTTTTTGCCAGGGATTCCAATAAACAGGGAGTTGCAGTAGTCGAGCCTGGAGGAGACAAAGGCATGGACGAGTTTCTCAGCATCAGAAAAAGTCAGAGATGGGCGAAGTCTGGAGATGTTTCGAAGATGGAAGAAGCAAGTTTTAAACAGATGCTTAATGTGATTTTCAAATGTAAGATGAGAGTCCATTTTTATTCCAAGATTTGTAACAGAGGTGGAGAGGGGGATGTCTTGTCCAAAAAAGGAAATTGTTGTTATAGTTGATGTTTGTACCTGGTGAGGGGTCCCAATCAGTATGGCCTCAGTCTTGGAGCAGTTTAGTTGAAGAAAGTTCTGATTCATCCATACCCTTATTTCCTCCAGGCAGGTAGAGAGGGCAGTGAGTGAAGATGGAGATGGGGATGATGAGGATGCTCCAGTCCTGATGTAAAGTTGTGTTTCGTCGGCATAACAGTGAAAAGAAATGTTGAACTGATAATTTGACCTAAAGGCAGAATGTAAAGGGAAAACAGCAGGGGCCCCAGAACTGACCCTTGACGGACACAACAGGAGACACAGACTGTCTGGGAAGTGGCATTGCCAAGACTAATGGTGTAGTCACACCGAACAGCGTTTTCAACCTCCAAAAAGCTCCTCACGCACGCAAGTGGACGCACTTGTGAATGCAGCGTGTCCAAACCTGAACGCCAGAACGCGAAACAGCTGCTGGGTGTGTGGGAGGAGCTTACCGGTATACAGAGTCCTGCGCACAGAGTCCTGCTCACTCCGCCAGGCGAGGAGCTTTTATTTCCGTCTCTGTCGAGCAGACTTGACTGGTCGTGAAGGAATTGTCGCGAACACACAGCTACAATGAGTTTCTCTTCCATAGTCCACGACCTCGCGGGTCTTTTCTTTTTTTTCCCGACAAACAATACGTCACATAGTGCGCACGCACCCTCGTTTCCGCGTCACATAGGGACTCTCCCCCTGCCCCCTCTCTTCTCCCCCCGACTCTCCCTGATTGGTTGACACACCAACCAATCAGATAGAGTTGAGCGGCGTTTGAAAGTTTGAACCGCGAAATCTTCAGCATGTTGAATGCGCGGATTGGAGGCTGAAGCCGGTTCACGTGCACGGAAAAACGCTTCCCAGCACGCTCAACACGCACGCGACCTGACGCCAGACGCCAAGAAGCTGCTGGAAGCGCGTCCCCCATTGACTTTACATGTAAACTGGACGCTCCTGCTGCCAAAACGCTGTTCGGTGTGACTACACCATAACACATTCCAGCCTATTGGAGAGGAAAGATTTGAACCAGTCCAGGACAGTGTCACAGAGACCGACCTCCACATGAAGACGATGGAGGAGGATATTATGGTCCACAGTGTCGAAGGCTGCAGTGAGGTCAAGGAGGACAAGGATGGAGGGAGAACCAGTGTCAGCAGCCAAGAGGACATCATTTGTAACTCTCAGCAATGCAGTCTCAGGACTGTGAGCTGCTCTGAATCCAGACTGGAACTTCTCATACAGAGTGTTGCTGTAGGTGGTCCTGCAGCTGAGCAGCAACTGCTTTCTCCAGCACTTTGGACAGAAATGGGAGGTGGGAAATTGGGCGGTAATTAGAAAAAATGTCGGGATCCAAATTAGATTTTTTCAGAAGAGGCCTAATGATGGCAGTTTTTAGAGGCAGTGGAACATGACCAGATTGTAGAGACTTATTTATTATTTGTGTGATTAATGGGCTTATTGCAGAGTGATTGGATTTTATGAGAGACGAGGGGAAGGGATCCAGGGCGCAGGATGAAGGCTTCATTTTCTTGATGATGGACTCCACCTCACTCTGAACAACTTCATCAAAGCTGCTCAGGGACCCAGAATGCAGACGGGTAGATGGTACACTAAGATCAGGGAGGTTGTGGAGCTGAGATCTGATAGAGTCAACTTTGTTTTTAAATGATGAAAGGAACAGGTTGCATTTTTTAACAGAGTCCTCAGGAGTTTGTTTAATGGGATTAAGCAGATGAGTTATTGTGGAGAAGAGCTGTTTAGAGTTTCCAGGGCAGGTGTTGATGATGTTGGAATAATATTTGGAGCGTGCTTCTTTAAGAGAATAGGCGTACGCTTTCTGATGTTCTTTGTATGCCTGCTTATGTACAGAGAGACCAGATGATTTTACACGTCTCTCAATAGCACGGCCAGTTGCCTTCATCCTGCGCAGCTCACCAGTGTACCAGGGGGCTGAACGGGAGAAAGACACCAGTCTTGTCTTCAAGGGAT
>JBBPBX010051697.1:0-19802 GCA_038048925.1 Garcialebias charrua
TAATAATTCAGCACTGGTGGAGAGTGAGAATGCAGCTTTTAAAGGGTGCAGAACAGGTGAACTAGCTGGCTGAACAGGTGAGTGGAATCATTGCTGATTGCTGGGAAGCGTGGCATGGAGTGCAGGGAGCAGGCTTGAGCTGGAGGATAGGCATTACAAAGTAGGGGAAGATAAACTATGACAAAAGGGGCTGAAAACAAAAGGGGCTGAAAACAATAACAGGATGGAGTGAGTGTGAAGGCAGGGCCAATGGGAGGTGGGTCAGCAGGGCAGCTGACCGTGACACCTCTCCTTAACAGCGCGCGGCTTTCGGCTTTGTCTCTATCCGCCAGCGCAGTGTTGCCAGATCTCGCGACAGAAACAAGCAACCAGTCCCATGATAACAAGCCCAAAACAAGCAAGTCACTCTTTGAAAACAAGCCCAACAGGCAACCCACCCCATTGTGTAAAACAAGGGCCGTTTTTAAACAGTATAAACATACATTTATTATGGCATTACATATAAAGAGCAAAATTACGCTAAAGACTTTAAAGAACATCCACTCTAAAAAATACAAATACATTTGGCATATTTATACAAATTAATCCCATTAAGCCTCTGGGACTCGATCATGGGGCCAAGATGGTGTAGTGGCAGGGCTTCCGACTTGGGACCCGAAGGACCCAGGTTCGAACCCCGGCCACTACACACCTTGGGGTGTCTATATCCGTGTTTCCATCAAGGTTTCTAGCAGCGCATTTTGAAGTATCGCAGCAGAAAAGCTTAATGGAAACGGCAAAATCCGTATTTACTTTCTCAAGTTCGCCAAAAAGTTTATACGCTCGCTTGAGGTGGTTTTTGGGATCTTCGAAAATGAGCAGATGCGCAAAACGACAGATGGAAACAGATTTTCCGACTCAGTTCTGCCGTAGCGAACATTCACGTCACGTGACGTTCAGCTGTTTCCGCTCCGGACAACATGTAACATCGCTAAAACTAGTTGGCATGACAGAATAAATACAACTTGCCCGATAGCAACACGTACCTGAAATATTCTCTCCATTTTGACGAGATGTGTGGCCGGGTTCTGTTTTCAACCGCTACTTCCTGTTTACTGTAGACATGCGCAGTGCTGACGTCTGACGTAATGACGCTGACGTCTGACGTAATGACGCTGTGCGTGGCTTGGTAGATGCGCTACAAGCAGAGTAGATGGAAACACTTCTGTTTCGCATTAATTTGTATTTACATATTTGCGAGATTTCAAAAATTAACTCAAAAATCGAAATGAAAATGGATGGAAACACAGCTTATGAGTGCACACCTATTTCCCCAGCTCCCCGGGCGCTTTCTATGGCTGCTCACTGCACCACCTGGTGGTGGTTGGGTTAAATGCAGAGACGAATTTCGTCTATGTATGGGAAACATACACAGATGACAAAAATGGACATTTATTTATTTAATATTTAACAGAGAGACCTGAATTTTAAATGGAGTGATGACAACAATGGACAACGACAACAACAGACAATCATAAAGGATGTGTACAAATTAAAAAATAAAATAAAAATTAAACATCAAACTCTTAGTAAGCTAAGTCAACAAAAAACTTTCTTTAATCTCTATCCTGTATCATGCTTTAAGTGTAGGCTCTTTCTCCCATTCTTCATTATATTTTTCCCATATTTCCCCCACTTATTGGAGCTCATTTTATCGTGGTCTTCTCACTCTTGACAAAGAATAAAGAACAAAGAATAACAAGCCCAAACAAGTGACTTTACTTTAAAACAAGTCCAATAAACTACAACAAGTGACTCATTAAATTGATAAGCGGCTGCAGAACATAATAAGCCCAAAAGTCGCTTATAATAAGCGGACTTGGCAACTATGGTACTGCGCAGCTCCGGACGTGTCTTTGTCCCCCCCCCATGGCAAGTTATGTAGGGGAAACACTGATAATAATAATAATGAGAATAATAATAATAATGAATTTAATTTATAACGCACTTTTCATTAATGAAAATCTCAAAGTGCAACAGAATTAAATGTCAATAAAACAAGTAATACAACAAGTAAAATCAATAATAGTATCAACTAAGATCAAAGATAGAATCATGAGGAGGCAGAGTATGCTTGGTTAAAAAGAAAGGTCTTCAAGCTGCTCTTAGTCAACCAGTGACTGTGGGGCTCTCAGGCAGTCAGGAAGAGAGTTCCACAGGCGGGGGGTAGCCACACTGAAGGCCCGGTCTACCATGGTCCTTACTTTGGTTCTCGGAGTGTGAAGGAGATTCCTGTGACCGCAGAGACCGGGTGGATGAGTATGGAACAAGAATGTCCTTTAGATAATCTGGTGAAGTTCTGTGTGTAAAGGATATATAGGAGGTCAATATTAATACTGACCTCTTTACCTTAATCCACTACACGTGTAAGCATTGATGTGTAATGAGAGCAGTTTTGTACTGAATTCTGTAGGTGACAGGAAGTCAATGAAGGTTATGGAGAATGGGCGTAATATGTTCAAATTTACGAACTCTCAACAAAATCCTTGCTGCACTGTTTTGAATATATCGAAGCTTCTGAAGGTATTTACCAGGGATTCCAATAAACAGGGAATTGCAGTAGTCGAGCCTGGAGGAGACAAAAGCATAGACGAGCTTCTCAGCATCAGAAAAAGTTAGGGATGGAAGAAGTCTGGAGATGTTTCAAAGATGGAAGAAGCAAGTTTTGAACAGAAGCTTAATGTGATTTTCAAATGTAAGATGAGAGTCCATTTTTATTCCAAGATTTGTAACAGAGGTGGAGAGGGGGATGTCTTGTCCAGAAAAGGAAATTGTTGTTATAGTAGATGTTTGTACCTGGTGAGGGGTGCCAATCAGTATGGCCTCAGTCTTGGAGCAGTTTAATTGAAGAAAGTTCTGATTCATCCATGCCCTTATTTCCTCCAGACAGGCAGAGAGGGCACTGAGTGAAGATGGAGATGACAATGGGGAAGATGAGGATGCTCCAGTCCTGATGTAAAGCTGTGTATCGTCGGCATAGGGGCCAAGATGGTGTAGTGGCAAGGGAATTGGACTTGGGATCCGAAGGACCCAGGTTCGAACCCCGGCCACGGCAACCTTGGGGTGTCTATGAGTGCACATCTATTTCCCCAGCTCCCCAGGCGCTTTCTATGGCTGCTCACTGCACCACCTGGTGGTGGTTGGGTTAAATGCAGAGACAAATTTCGTCTTGTATGGGAAACATACACAGATGACAAAAATGTGACATTTATTTTATTTAATTTATAACAGTGAAAAGAAATGTTGAACTGATTAATAATTTGATCTAAAGGCAGCATGTAAAGGGAAAACAGCAGGGGCCCCAGAACTGACCCCTGAGGGACACCACAGGAGACACAGACTGTCTGGGACGTGGCGTTGCCAAGACTAACACATTCCAGCCTATTGGAGAGGAAAGATTTGAACCAGTCCAGGACAGTGTCACAGAGACCGACCTCCACATGAAGACGGTGGAGGAGGATACTATGGTCCACAGTGTCGAAGGCTGCAGTGAGGTCAAGGAGGACAAGGATGGAAGGAGAACCAGCGTCGGCAGCCATGAGGACATCATTGGTAACTCTCAGCAATGCAGTCTCAGTACTGTGAGCTGCTCTGAATCCAGACTGAAACTTCTCATACAGGGAGTGTTGCTGTAGGTGGTCCTGCAGCTGAGCAGCAACAGCTTTCTCTAGCACTTTAGACAGAAAAGGGAGGTGTGAAATTGGGCGGTAATTAGAAAAAATGTCGGGATCCAAATTAGATTTTTTCAGAAGAGGCCTAATGATGGCAGTTTTTAGAGGCAGTGGAACATGACCAGATTGTAGAGACTGATTTATTATTTGAGTGATTAGTGGGCTTATTGCAGAGTGATTGGATTTTATGAGAGACGAGGGGAAGGGATCCAGGGCGCAGGATGAAGGCTTCATTTTCTTGATGATGGCCTCCACCTCACTCTGAACAACTTCATCAAAGCTGTTCAGGGTCCCAGAATGCAGACGGGTAGATGGCACACTAAGAACAGGGAGGTTGTGGAGCTGAGCGCTGATAGTGTCAACTTTGTTTTTAAATGACGAAAGGAACAGGTCGCATTTTTGAGCAGAGTCCTCAGGAGTTTGTTGGGATTAAGCAGATGAGTTATTGTGGAGAAGAGCTGTTTAGAGGTTCCAGGGCAGGTGCTGATGATGTTAGAATAATATTTGGAGCGTGCTTCTTTAAGAGAATAGGCGTACACTTTCTGATGTTCTTTGTATGCCTGCTTATGTACAGAGAGACCAGATGATTTTACACATCTTCCAATAGCACAGCCAGTTGCCTTCATCTTGCGCAGCTCACCAGTGTACCAGGGGGCTGAACGGGAGAAAGACACCAGTCTTGTCTTCAAGGGAGCATGCAGGTCCAGGAGCTCCTGGAGAGATTGGTTGTAGTAATCCACAGAGTCATTTGCAGATGAATGATTGACAGCAGTCAGGGCGTGAAGATCAGCAGACAGAACATCAGGGGAAATGTTTTTAAAGTCACGGAACTGGATAGGTCGTTTTGGGTATAATAATCACTTTGTGTTCGAGAGATGAGTGCTGAGGAACTGCAGACAAGACAAAGGGCCACGCAGGGTGAGGAAAGAAGGAGAGGAAAGGCAAGAAGCAGCCGCTTACGACCAGTGCAAGGCAACAAAAAAAAAAGTCACAAGAATATGAGATAATATTCCTCTCTAGACACTATACCTCAAAAACACACCACTTGCGAGCGTAGAGGGTCTGAGTAGACTATGCTCTCGCTCCCTGTATTGTGTTTACCACATTACTAGGCAGTCCAGAGGCCATTAGCCTGTCTCTTTCAGTGGCCAGGTCCAGAGCTGCCACAGTTCTGGGTGTGGATGAAGGATCTTCCCATGGGCCTGGGTCAGCAGGTCCCTGTGGAAGGTAGCTGCCATGGTGTCCCCGCCAGCAGTGAAATCACCTCTAGGAACCATGCTTTCTGCGGCCACCTGTGGGCTATCAGTATTAGAGAGAGAGCTCCCCTGCGTACACGTTCCAGCGTCGCCTGAATCAGGGGAACAGGTGGAAACGCGTAATACAGCCTCTTTGCTGTCCAGCTGTACGTCAGGGCATCTGTCCCCAGTGGTGCATCTGTCTCCCTTATCGAGTGATACAGGGCACAGTGCGTATTGTTGCTACATGCGAACAGATCTACGTCGGACCTCCCGTATCGTGCCCAGACCTGGTCAACGATGCGTGGGTTCAGCTGCCATTCCGAGGGGAGGAGGGACCCTCTTGAGAGGGCATCTGCCCCGTGATTCAGCTTGCCCGGGACGTGGGTCGCCCTTAGCGACAAGATTCGGGAGCTGCACCACATGAGCAGTTTCTACGTCAACCTGAGGAGGGGTTGGGACCTTGTCCTACCTTCTCTGTTGATGTAGGAGATTGTGATCCTGTTTTCTGTTCTTATCAAGACATGTTGTTGTGCAACTAGCCCCTTCCTGTAGAAGTGTTTCATCAGAGACAAAAGCACTTCTCTGAGTTCCAGGAAATTTATGTGATGCCTGGCCTACTGCTGGTTCCAGACCCCGCAGGTGTGCTGGTTTCTGCAGAGGCCACCTCACACTGTTTTTGACACGTCTGTTGTGACCAGGACTCAGGACAATACCCTCCCCAGCGTGACACCTTTGCTAAACACTGTGGGGTCCTTCCATGGCTCCAGAGCCTTCATGCACTCTGGCCCAATCAGTATCCCCCTCGTTTGTTGGGGGGGGGGGCAAGTTGCAAATTTTTGTTGATCCATATCTGTAGAGGGCGCATTTTTAATAAAGTCAGAGGCACGCAGACGATAGTTGCCGCCAACAGGCCCTGGAGGCGCTGGCACAGCTTGAGAGACACCGTCTGTCCTAGCTGAAAACGTGCTAGGCAGAGGTGAAGGGATGAAACCCGTACCTCTGAGAGCCTTGCCCTGTACAATATGGAGTTCAGCTGTACTCCAAGAAATACGGTAATCTAGGATGGGGTCAGATTGCTCTTTTTCAGGTTTATAACGAAACCAAGAGCTTCCAGGTGAGACATCGCCCTCTCTGCGTGCAGCTTTGCTTGTACTCTGCTGTGTCCAAAAATCAGTAAATCGTTGAGATAATTGAGAACTCTGACCCCTTGACCCAGGTCAAGGCCGCGTCCAGGCATTTCGTGAATGACCGCGGGATGGTTTTCAGACCAAAAGGCATTGCCAAGAATTTGTATGCAGTACCCTTGAAGGCAAAGCAGAGGTATTTCCTGTGGCAGGGCAGGATGCTCACGTGGAAGAAGGCGTCCTTCAAATCCACCGTGCAAAAATAATCTCTCGGATGAACCGAGTAGAGAACTTGTCTGAATGTTAACATCCTAAATTTGTACGTTTTTGTTCTTTTGTTCAGACCCCTGAGGTCCAAGATAGGTCTTAGGCCCTGTTCCCGTTTTGGGACCAGGAAGTACTTGCTGTAATGACCCTTTTTTACATAATGGGCAGGGACCACTCTGATCACTCCTTTCTGCATCATGGTGGAGATCTCGTCTCTCAGGACATGAGCACGGTCTGGGCTGATGGAAGATGACAGCATCCCCGTGAAAGGAGGTGGACGCTTGAAGAACAGCAGCTTGAGGCCCAGGGTGACAATGGACATGACCCACATGCCTAGTTTGCATGCACTCCAGTTGCCAGCGTGTGCACTCAGTCTGGAGGGCATGTGTATTCTATGATGTTTGTGTGTCAAGGGGAAGGGAGGGGGAAAGTGACCCCCTCCCGTTCACCCTCCGGCGGACTTGCCATTCCCTCTGCAGCAGCCAGAGTGTCTGTCTGTTGTAGACAGACCTCTGGCCTCCTGCAGGGGCTTATTGTCTGCCCTGACTATTCATGTCTCATTGGGGTCGGGGTGGCAGAGTGTGAGTGCTGACCCCCCCCTTTATTGACACGCTTTGCATAAAAAAGGTGCTATGTTTTTTTTAAGTCGACACATAGGACATTATGTGTTTTTTTAGACTTTATTGCTGTTCTTAAATAACAATTTGTCTTTTTTTACACACACATTTGGGTGATTTCTTGTACACACATGATTTACACCAGAAAAACGTGGCTTTTTAAACACAAAGTCTGGCATTAAAAGTTCGGTCTCCCTTTTGTCCTCGTGGGTGGGAGCACCTGAAAAATAGCGCATCAGTCCTACGTCAAGCTGACTTCTGCTTTCGGTCCCGGTTTGCTTATGAGGACCTCGGTGGTGTAAGAGTGGTACCTGCTGCAGCTCCAAGATGGCCGCCCATCATCCACAGCTGACGGTCATCCACCTGACGAGCTCCACCTGTACTTAAGGCTGCAGTCAAGTTCTACTCTTCGCTGAAGCATTTTATGCCACACATGCCCTAGGATTCTCCTGGTTCCAGCTCTCTGCTCGCCGTGCTTTGCCCTCCACCTACTTGCCTGCCTCACTCGCCTTCTGGGACTCAATCCCAAGGAATTAAGGACACTCTGGAATCCTCCTCCTCTTTTCATCCGAAATCCAGAGGACCCTTGTATATTTGTAAATAGTTATTCCCCACTGTAAATAATAAACATTGTTACTTTTGCACCTTTTTGTATTGCGTCGTTCTGGGTCTCGTTACCAACTGGGTTACCTTTTGAGATCTTAACTGGTGGGCCCGCCTGACGGGGAACAAATCTGTACCTCGTCCAGGCTTGGCCAGCCTGAGACGGCTGATCTGAGCACTAGTCTGATCTCAAGAGGTAACTGGGTTACCTTTTGAGATCTTAACAGTTAATGCTTCAGCCCAAACAAAAACCCAGAACGAGACCATGAACGCACAAGCTTCCTCCTTGCGGGCCACAAGCCAGACTCCATTAGAGGAGATGCTAAAACAAGTATTAAGTCAACAACTTAAGACCCAATCTGACATGCTAGTGCTCGGAGGCATGGTTAATACAATACAGAAGAAACTTGCTATTACTCCTCCCACAGCTCTGGCTGCCACCTCAGACTCAAGCTCACCCAGCACCAGTTCAAGCAATAACTCTCTTTCTCCTCAACAGTTACTGGTCAGACCATCTGAACTCGTCTCAGGAGACCCAGCGTTATGTGAAGGTTTTCTCCTACAGTGCAAACTCGCCTTCAAAGGGGCACCTCAGCTCTATTCCACAGACATCGCTAAAATCACTTATCTCAACAGTCAGCTTTCAGGTAAAGCCCTCCAGTCGGCATCTTCTTACCTCCATAACCGTGATTTGGACTTTGTGTTGTTTGACCTGTTTCTGAACGAGTTCCGCAGGATTTTCGACCGGCCGCTGCAACAAACAAATGCAGAGAAACGTTTGTTGGGATTACGTCAGGGCAGACGACCCGTCTCTGAACACGCTCTGGACTTCCGCATTCTCGCAGCTCAAACGGATTGGAATGACAGGGTGCTCCAAGGTACATTTTTGAACTCTCTCTCTGATTATGTTAAGGACCAGATCGCAGCAAGAGACGAACCTCCTAGCTTTGACGTGCTAATAAATTTGGCGATCTCCATTGACGAACGCTTCCGGGAACGTCGTCGAGAACGGGACTACAACTACCAGAGGCCCAACACTTCTGGCCTTTCTACGTCATCAGGTGGGGACAATAATTTCAGTCTCAACTCCCGAAGCTCGCTACCACCATCTACTGGATCTCAGCTAGCATTACCTGTACCTGAACCAATGCAGATTGGCAGTGGTGGACACAGATCGCTAGGGAGTGCTAAAGTGCTAATCCGCTTACAGTGGACCTAAACTTTTTGTCAGCGTTTTTGTGGTTTGACTAACTTTTATAATTCATAAGCGGATTTGTGCTATTTTTATTTAAAATGCAGTACTGCTAATAACTAATTATCTATCAGTAAAAACGAATACACTTATTTGTCAGGCTCTTATATGCTGGCTCGTATCTGCCAGCTTCACCGTAAAGGAAGAGAGGAGGGAGGGTTGGAGGAGCAGAGGGGAAGAACAGACGCGGATCTACCATGTAGGTAAATGATGCCGTTGCTTGGGGGGGCCCAAATCAGCAGGGGCCCCGGCCCCGCCCCGCCCCGGCCAGTCACCTAATCACTAACATTGCTCATGCTTGTTAATGTACATTTAACATAAAAATAATTATAGTTACGATGAAAACGATCATTAAACGCAATACAAAAACCGGTCGATTTCTGTATCCCCCTACTGAAAATGGACTATTCCATCTTGACATCTTCCGGGTCAGAGGTGAACTTGGATGCTAAACGTTGTGGCTAGTTGTTTTTTGCTCTGTGTCTTCATAAATCCGCAGAGAACCCCGCTGTTTCAAGCCAAATTAACGCGGCCGGAGGATTGTATTGTGTGCTCTGTGTCCACCACTGGACGGTGAGTCGTTTGGTTTTATGTAATTTTGGGTTCCTTTTATGAATAAATGCAGTGGCCTTACTTGCCGTGTATGTGAGATTTAAAAGTGGTAAAAGATCATTCTCATTTTGTTAATTTCGTGGCCGAATAGAATATATGTACGTAAAGTATTAAATAAATCCTTTGATTTTTGTAATTTCATCCTTTTAGGATCATTTTAGTTACTTTTCATTAAATCTGTTGACTGCCTATAGAAATTTTGATAACAGTTTAGTCCTGTGTATAAAGTAATGCTAATTTTTGTTTTGTTTATGACCTTGTTTAGGTCAGGGTTTTTTTCACCCCCTGTTCCCACCCAGGATGGCATTGGCAAGCTACCGGATCACCGCAGCTGTGCGGTAGGACTTAAATTGCACCAAACTATTTGTTTTTTTCTGGACATATTACCCTGGATCATGAACTACAAACTACCAGATTATTGATTGATGGACCTTTAATCATCCGGGATTCAAGAACTGATTTAAAATAGAAAAAAAAAGAACTCTTGGGTGTAATCAGGGTCTGTTTTGTTGTGTGTATTTTGTCTATTGGTTATACTCAAAGAAAATGATTATTATTACAAACAATATTATTATAAATACCTTCCTGTCTATTGGTTATACTCAAAGAAAATGATTATTATTACAAACAATATTATTATAAATACCTTCCTGTCTATTGGTTATACTCAAAGAAAATGATTATTATTACAAACAATATTATTATAAATACCTTCCTAAGTCTATAGTACAATACAAACAACTTAAAACTTGCTTCTTGTCTGATGGTGTTTTATTTTAGAATTAGCGGTTTAGAATTAGCTTCCCCTAATTTTCATAAGACATTAGTGCTTTTGAAATTGTGGACCTAAATAAATTAATTAGTGCTTTAGAAATAGCGGAACTAATTTTTGGATTAGCGCTGCCCAGCACTGCAGATTGGCAGAACTAAATTAACAGCAAGTGAAATACAGAGACGTAGGACTGCTAACCTGTGCATGTATTGTGGAAATGAGGGACATTATATTGCTTCATGCCCGCTTTTGGGAAACGACAACGCCCGCCAATCCACAGTATTCCTATGCCCCATGATGCTTTGCGCGAAATGTGCACACGACTTCCGGTTGACCGGAAACACCGTTTGTTTACATGCGAGTAATACAGTTGAAGACAGTCCAAACTTTGTTGTTTTAGTTCATTAAAAATGTGGGAACACCACTCGTTTTCTTAAAAGAGGAGGGACAAATAAAAAGAAATTACCTGATCGCGCAGACATAATTTAAAAATAAATAAATAGCGAACGCGTTTGCTCCGGCCTCTCGGCTAAGGTTTGTTAGCAGCTATCTCGGCTAAAAATACTGGTCGCCTCGTACTTACTTTAACTGTACAGTAAATCTTCCAAAACTCTCATTAATATACCCTCCCCGAATAAAAAGACGTTACCTGATCGCGCAGACATAATTTAAAAATACATAAATAGCAACGCGTTTGCTCCGGCCTCTCGGCTAAGGTTTGTTAGCAGCTATCTCGGCTAAAAGTCACGGTAGCGTCTGAGATCTATCGTTTTAAGACAGTAAATCTTCCAAAACTCTCATTAATAAACCCTCCCCGAATAAAAAGACGTTACCTGATCGCGCAGACATAATTTAAAAATACATAAATAGCAACGCGTTTGCTCCGGCCTCTCGGCTAACGTTTGTTAGCAGCTATCTCGGCTAAAAGTCACGGTGTTCTGTAACACTGGTCGCGCCTGACATATATCATTTTAAGACAGTAAATCATCCAAAACTCTCATTAATAAACCCTCCCTGAATAAAAAGAAATTACAGATGTTACCTGATCGCGCAGACACAGCCATAGAGAAGGATGCAGGAACACTCTTTCTTTGTTTTGGGTCCGTGTTGAAAACACTGTTGTTTTAGCCAAAGATTTAGCTTGGTCCGGTTGTTGGTGCAGCCGCGAACAGCACAGCAGGTACCTGAACCCCGGTAGGACATTTCAGTAAACGTTCCGTTTAAACAAAAGCTGTGTTTGCTCCGATAAAATGAATGAAAATAACTTTCAAAAACACCCGCGATCCATACTCCACCTATGGAATAAAGGCACTTCCGGTGTCGGACAGGAAGTTCAATGCACATTCGCTTCTACAGTGACACCCTCAGGAATACTGTGGATAGGACGGAAGTTATTGGTGGGCACTTCCTCTTTCACTTTCATGCGCAGATTAATTTTACCTACGGTTATTCTGTTTGAACAAAACCGTTTTCCTGTGTCAGCATTACCGTAAAAACCGGTCTATAATACGCAGTATTTTTGCTCATTTGAATGTCCAGCGTATTAAACACCGAAGAGTATTATTTATGGATTTTTTCCCATATTTTTAGACTCATTTTTCGCTCTGATTCTTCGTTTTTCATTTTTGGCGAAAATGGTGCAGTACCAGTTTCGGCCGCTATACGGGCGCTGTAGGCAGCAGCCAGCAGAGGACTCAGAGAGTGAAGAGGAAGAGGGGCCACTTCCAGAAGTTTCTACTTGCTGTGTCCGAAAAAAGACTCCTTTGGTCGGACTGACTCTGTCGCTGCCCGCTCCCTGCTGTGGATGTAGCTGTTTTTGTTTGCAAGATACCACTCATAAACCACACCGCGGATTTTTAAATCCAGCTGATTTCACATTTGGTTCAGCTCAGGAGCCCGTCTGCTATAGTGAGGTAAGAAATATATTTTTAAGCGTTTATTTAGCTAAATTTAAAAGAAGAAAGTGTCCGGTTTGACCCGCCTGGCGCCTGCATAAAAGTCAGCGAACTTTTTTTTTTAAATCCAGCTGATTTGAACATTTCGTTAAACTCAGGAGTACGTCTACTATTAAGTCAGCTAAGAAATATATTTTTTAAGCGTTTATTTAGCTAAATTTAAAGAAAGAAAGCGTCCGGTTTGACCCGCCTGGCGCCTGCCTAAAATTCAGCGAACTTTTTTTTTTAAATCCAGCTGATTTGAACATTTCGTTAAGCTCAGAAGCACGTCTGCTATGAAGTCAGCTAAGAAATATATTTTTTCTCGCAAAGAAATAATTGTTTTACCGTGTTTCCTTGTGAAGATCTTCGTACTCGCTTGCTTCTGTCGCCGCCATCTTGATTAGGGCAAATGAGGCGCTGACGCGTCGCGTGGTGATGACGCGTATTAAACACCGGGGCGTATTGTGTACGTTTTTTTCTGGTTTATTATTAATAATTGGACAAAGCGCATTAAACACCGGAGCGTATTTTCCTCCGGCGAATACGGTAATTGACTCTGGTGCTGAACAGAATTTAATTNTATCAAGTTTTTGGTCACTAAAGTTTCTTTAAAGAGTGAGAAGGATAAAAAAAACTTACCAGGCAGAAACCCAGATTTAAAGACTCACAAAGGCAGTTCCAGTTCTTCACAGACTGACGTTAATGAGGACGATGAAGAGGATGGTGAAATGACCAGTCCTGACTCTCTGCTAAAGAACTCATCAGACTCCGAATCAGAACGTGAAGACAGTATGAAAGACTGGAAGGAGAGCAGGGCTCCTGAATCAGAAGTAAAAAGTGTCCACAAATCTTTGAGCTGCTCTGAGTGTGGTAAGCAGTATGTCAGTAACCAGACTCTTCAAAGACACATGACAAGTCATTCAGGAGTGACGTCTTCAACCTGTCTGCTTAATAAGAAATGTGTTGGAAAGAAGATAAATGTCGAGTCATGCAGGAAAGTCCAGGCAAGGCCAAAATCAATGAGCTGTGATGACTGTGGTAAAATATTTACTTCCAAATCACATTTAAACAGACACATGAGAGTCCACACAGGAGAAAAGCCGTTTCCTTGTGATCTTTGTGGACAAAGATTTAGTCAAAAGACAGATTTAAACAAACACATGAGAGTCCACACAGGAGACAAGCCATTTCCTTGTGAACTTTGTGGACAAAGGTTTAGTCGTAATTCTAATTTAAACTCGCACATGAGAGTCCACACAGGAGACAAGCCATTTCCTTGTGAACTTTGTGGACAAAGATTTAGCCATAAAACAAGTTTAAACTCACACATGAGAGTCCACACAGGAGACAAGCCATTTCCTTGTGAACTTTGTGGACAGAGATTTAGTCAGAAGACAAGTTTAAACAGCCACATGAGAGTCCACACAGGAGACAAGCTGTTTCCTTGTGAACTTTGCGGACAAAGATTTAGCCATAAAACAAGTTTAAACTCACACATGAGAGTCCACACAGGAGACAAGCCATTTCCTTGTGAACTTTGTGGACAGAGATTTAGTCAGAAGACAAGTTTAAACAGACACATGAGAGTCCACACAGGAGACAAGCCGTTTCCTTGTGAACTTTGTGGACAAAGATTTAATCAGAAGACACATTTAGAAATACACATGAGAGTCCACACAGGAGAAAAACTGTTTCCTTGTGAACTTTGCGGACAAAGATTTAATCAGAAGACACATTTAAAAATACACATGAGAGTCCACACAGGAGAAAAGCCATTTCCTTGTGAACTTTGTGGACAAAGATTTAGTCACAAGACACATTTAAACACACACATGAGAGTCCACACAGGAGACAAGCCATTTCCTTGTGAACTTTGTGGACAAAGATTTAATCAAAAGACACATTTAAACACACACATGAGAGTCCACACAGGAGACAAGCCATTTCCTTGTGAATTTTGTGGACAAAGATTTAATCAGAAGACACATTTAAACAAACACAGGAGAGTCCACACAGGAGACAAGCCATTTCCTTGTGAACTTTGTGGACAAAGATTTAGTCGTAATTCAAATTTAAACTCGCACATGAGAGTCCACACAGGAGACAAGCTGTTTCCTTGTGAACTTTGCGGACAAAGATTTAGCCATAAAACAAGTTTAAACTCACACATGAGAGTCCACACAGGAGACAAGCCATTTCCTTGTGAACTTTGTGGACAGAGATTTAGTCAGAAGACAAGTTTAAACAGACACATGAGAGTCCACACAGGAGACAAGCCGTTTCCTTGTGAACTTTGTGGACAAAGATTTAATCAGAAGACACATTTAGAAATACACATGAGAGTCCACACAGGAGAAAAACTGTTTCCTTGTGAACTTTGCGGACAAAGATTTAATCAGAAGACACATTTAAAAATACACATGAGAGTCCACACAGGAGAAAAGCCATTTCCTTGTGAACTTTGTGGACAAAGATTTAGTCACAAGACACATTTAAACACACACATGAGAGTCCACACAGGAGACAAGCCATTTCCTTGTGAACTTTGTGGACAAAGATTTAATCAAAGACACATTTAAACACACACATGAGAGTCCACACAGGAGACAAGCCATTTCCTTGTGAATTTTGTGGACAAAGATTTAATCAGAAGACACATTTAAACAAACACAGGAGAGTCCACACAGGAGACAAGCCATTTCCTTGTGAACTTTGTGGACAAAGATTCAGCCATAAGACAAGTTTAAACACCCACATGAGAGTCCACACAGGAGACAAGCCGTTTCCTTGTGAACTTTGTGGACAAAGATTTAGTCGGACGGATGCTTTAAATGTACACTTGAGAGTCCACACAGGAGATAAGCCATTTCCTTGTGAACTTTGTGTACAAAGATTTAGCCATAAGACAAGTTTAAACATACACATGAGAGTCCACACAGGAGACAAACCATTTCCTTGTGAACTTTGTGGACAACGATTTAGCCATAAGACAAATTTAAACACACACATGCGAGTCCACACAGGAGACAAGCCATTTCCTTGTGAACTTTGTGGACAAAGATTCAGCCATAAGACAAGTTTAAACATACACATGAGAGTCCACACAGGAGACAAGCTGTTTCCTTGTGAACTTTGTGGACAAAGATTTAGCCATAAGACAAGTTTAAACATACACATGAGAGTCCACACAGGAGACAAGCTGTTTCCTTGTGAACTTTGTGGACAAAGATTTAGCCATAAGACAAGTTTAAACATACACATGAGAGTCCACACAGGAGACAAGCTGTTTCCTGGTGAACAAAGTTTTAGTCATAATTCTAATTTAAACTCACACATGAGAGTCCACACAGAAGTGAAAACTTTCTGACTGAAAATATTAAAACAACTATTACAGGTGGTCCCCGACTTACGAGCGAGTTCCGTTACTACGACTATCTCGTAAGACGAAATCTCGTAAATCGGGGACTACGTATATATACCGCACGAGCCGCCACTGATACACGTACCTGTACGGTAATGAACAGTTACCAATTTACCAAGCACTTCGCCTATCCTAACACAGCTACATACTTTAATTTTAATACATCCATAAAAAATAAAAAATTAATTTCTTACTTTGAACTACAGCTTGTCTCGTCTGTTTATATGTTAGCTCCGCAGCTTCGTTCTGCTCCACGCGGTCCAAACTGTTTACAGGAAGGACTGTTAGTATGTTAACTCCATACATTTGGAGCCAGAAAAAGTTTAATAACTTACTGAAAGCCGTTTCTCCGCGGTGTTCGTCCATCCAAGCAAGCTGCCCGCGTTAGCTGTTATTAGCTCCACGTTAGCTGCACTCGTTAGCATGTTAGTTCATCCAAAAGGGTGTCGGCGCTCGCTGTTTCTACGCATTAGCTCGGTGTCCCCTGACATCTTAAGCTGCCAAGCGGACATTGAGGCGAGCTATCGGACGCAGACAGCCTCTCCGCGGCCTGTTGGCTTGGTGTCCCCGCCCGCGTTAGCTGCGCTCGTTAGCATGTTAGCCCATCCAAAGGCTGTCGGGCGGTGTTGTGGGAGCGATCGGCGGCTGCTGCTCCGGACCTGAGACGTCCACAGAGTTCACCGAGCGGTTCCAGCTAATTTATCCATACGAGGCAACCCTGATGGGACGCATGGTCCTCCAAAGCCAGCTGCCGAGTGCTGAGACTGGAACTAAACGTAAAATGGCGGACCCTGCGGCATTTCCGGAAACGGACGGAAGCTGCGCAAATATGATTAAAAATTATAATTTTTATAATTATTATTATTTATAAAGCCTTTAAAACAACCACAGCTGCAACAAAGTGCTGTACACATTAAATTAAGAACATTTAAACACATATATATATATTTTTTTTTTTTCTTCCATATTTTTATTAATGATTACCTCGTAAATTCGGAACCTCGTAAGTCGATGTGCTCGTAAATCAGGGACCACCTGTATAGGCCATGAGATGCAAGTGGTATCTTAACACCCAAATAAACTTGGTTTTGATTTTGTCAGAGATAATATGTAACAAATTTCAACAATTTCCCAATCTATGATTTCCTCCGAGTTTCTCAAGAATACTTTAAAAACAAACTAAACCTTAGATCATAATTTGAATTATAGATGTTGGTTCTAAAATACTGGTTCAGTGGTTTTGCAATATGTGGAGTGCGGAAGGGTTTTGCTACCATCCATGAAATAATAATTTTTGAAATTACTGTATATTGTACAAACGTGATAAGTATGTAGTAAAAATGTGATATTATGTAGTTAAAAACGTGATATTATGTAGTAAAAACCTGATATGTAGTAAAAACCTGATAATTATGTAGTAAAAACGTGATATTATGTAGTAAAAACGTGATATTATGTAGTAAAAATGTGATATTATGTAGTAAAAATGTGATATGTAGTAAAAACTTGATAAGTATGTAGTAAAAACGTGATATTATGTAGTAAAACATAAGTATAGATGTAGAAATGTACTCATCCACATGGTGGCAGTAGTAGGCTTTTTCCTGCCTGGACAACAAGACTGGTAAAAAGAGTAAGAACAAGTTCACCCGTACGCTGTTTTTAGCCTGCATGCTAATTTGCACGTAATGGCTAATTTGCAGATGTTGATCAAGTTTTACTTCATGCTTGGTCTAAGGTTGCCACACACTCATTACAACAGAGTTCTGGTTCAGGTCCGTGTTGAGCCTGGACTGCTTGTTGTCAGGAGGCTGTGAGTTACTGTAGTTAAACCTTTATTTAGTTGGTTACATATGATTGAGACAGTTTACACATCTTTTTTCCAAGATAGACCGGGTCAACAATGACCTTACAGCAGCTATGGAAACATGACCCATCATGAAACCAGAGTTATTAAAGCACACTTAAAATAATTATGTGAATAAAAGAAGTGAAAAATGCCCATGAACTTAAATATGTACTAAAATGTAAGTATCTGTTAAAGCAATTTCTAAACAAATCGATCCATAAATAATATAAATACATGTGTGTTATACATAAACAGTATATACATACACTGTGTGTATGTGTGTACTGTACAGTATAACACGCTGTGTATGTATATACCGTATACACACTGTATATACAGTATATATACATACATACTGTACTGTATATGAATGATACACACACATTGTATTTAATGTACATAATATTTGAACATTGTCAGACTAGAACTATCAGTTTGTTTTGATTTTCGGTCCCCTGTTACTCTCATGTGAATAAAGCAGTGGGATGCTGTCTGTACAGAAAATATCCCATAACAAGTTTATCTTTTGGGTATTACTACATTTGTTCTATAGAATTATTTGTTTTTTCATGAGCCTGCACACAAGTATAGTACACAATATTGACATTTCAATAGCTGTTCTGCATTTTTGAATGTTACGTGGAAATGAATGTGCTGCTCTGTATGTAAAAGCAGAACAAAGTTGTTGGTAGACAGATGAAAATTCAATAAAATGAAGACATTTTTCAACAGTTTGGTGTATTTATTATATTATTTTGACATTTTGTAATGTTTTTGAGCTGAGGTGTTAGTGATTTTAATTGACTATATTTGTAAAAAAAAAATTCATGTAAACACTAGCGTCACAATCGGAGAGTATTTATTGTCATTTGCACCCCATTTGGTGCATGCAGTGGAACAAGATTATGTACAATGGGTCCCAGTTACATCAAACAATAAAATGTAAAAGAAAAACAGTAACATCTAAGATATGAACTAAGTTAACTTTAACAAAAAATACACTAGGCACTAATAGCACAAAAACATCACATTGAACAGCAGCATGAACATGAGTCTGTATGAGCACGTATGAACACCAACATGAAACAGATCAACAAAATTGTGATTCTTCACGGCAATTATCCTGGTTAGAGAATCATGAGTCTAACAGCCTCAGGGTAGAAGCTGTTCCTCAGTCTAGTGGTTCTACACTTAATGCTCCTCAACCTCCTTCCGGTGTGTGTGTGTGTGTGTGTGCATGTTCTACACAAATCTGAGCATCAGTTACACATGAAGGGCATGGAGAAGCCCCATCTTAATGCTACAGGACGCTTGCAGCTTACAAGGCCTTAAGTATGTAAGTTTTCAGGAAGATGTACAGCTCTATGGATTCATTTGCTGTGGTTGGTGAGAGTAAGAAGTTCTCAGACATTATATGGCAACACAAGTTGAACACTGTTTCATCACAAGGATAAGGTCCCCTTGACATTCCTGTTTACAAGTGCCCACTGACTCTTGGGAGACCACCACCAGATGTTCCTGCCCACCAAACAGATGTGGGATGGTGTACATAAGAATTGGACGTCCACTTGGGATGATGTGAGTGTTCCACAAGTGTGAAACGTGTTGCAGCTCCTCCTGTAGAAGTGTAAATTAATGTTAATACTTCATATTTAGTGTCTGTGAGGTGCACATTTTGTATGAAAAGTTGGCAAATTTATTACATGACGAATACAGATGGTGTGCTAATGCTGAATTAAAAACTATATTTAAAAAGACATGAAACATTCCATTTTTCATCCTACAGAAAATGGTTTGTTAAGTAGTTGTATGTTGGGTTATTATACACCAGTATATATACATTAACATACATATAAATATATATGTACTGTGTGTGTATATAAACACACAGTACACACACATAAATATGAATATATATTTATATACAGATATGTACTGTGTGTATATAAACACACAGTCTACACATGTATATAGAAATATATATGCATATATATACACATACATACACACACACATATATATATATGTATGTATATATATGTATGTATATATATATAAATATATATATATATATATATACCGGTATATATATATATATATGTGTGTGTATGTATGTATGTATATACATGTACTGTTTGTATACATGGTATTCTTTAAAAAAAGTTTGCTTAATCATACCAGAAAATGCATTTTTTAATTGAATGCCTGTGTTGTAGTTTATCTTGCACACACACACGCACACACACACCCAAAGGGAGCATGACAGGTTTGGTGTTTTTCTGACATACCTCAATGATGTTCAGACAAGTAAACAGAACAAGCTGTTTGTCCAAAAAGTCACCAGAGAAACAGTCATTGTCTTTCAGTTCCTGAAAACGATCCATCCGCTGCTGAGCATGA
>JBBPBX010051698.1:11228-24486 GCA_038048925.1 Garcialebias charrua
TATCCACCTTATTCTTGGGGGTGTCACTGTAGAAGCGATAATGTGTCGTACTTCCGTTTGACCCCGGAAGTAGAATTTTTGCATTGGCTCCTCGTTGTTTACTTGCTAATCTGCGCGCATCGTAGAAGTTCTGTTAAAGTTCTGTTTTCTGTTATTTTGAGCTAATATTGTCACGAAGATGTCTTGTGGAGCTCGGGTACCTGTTGCGCTGTTCGTGGCTGTACGAATAATCAGACGAAGCTGAATTTGTGGCTGCAACTAGTGTGTGTTGAACATGCTCCGAAAACAAAAACCCGCATCCTTCTTTGTGGCTGGGCTACGAGAAACCACCTGAAAAAAGTCACCGTATCCTCCAGAGGATCGAGAACACCAGGTATGATTTAAGAGACAGCTTTTAGTGTTATGATTTTATGTAGTCAGTAATTAAATTATACTAATATTTTCGTTCATAACTGGCAAATAAACACACGCACCTATATATGTATGCTGTGTGTGCGTTTATTTATACATATCTATCTATATATAATATATGTGTGTGTTATATATATATATATATATATATATGTATATATATATATATATATATATATATATATACTGTATATAATATAGGTGTGTGTGTGTGTGTGTTCATAAATGAACCCTAATGTTTGTATAATGTACTTTTACTTTCAGATGGGCTTGATGAGAGTGTGGAGCTGCTCAACACCACCAGTCACATGCAGCATGACTGTTGGAATGTGGATTGACATAATGTCAGAACAAACCAACGACCTTATTCTATGGTTGCCCCGTGAAACAATTAAAGCAACATGTTTTGCAGAAAGCTAAAAACTTGGACTCCAGAAGTGAATCATACATGCAAATAACACTGTGAAATATTTATTGGCTGTTTCTCCCTCTGGAATAATCATGTTTATTTCAGATGCTTATGGTGGTAAATGCAGTGACAGGTATATAACACAGAACTCTGGGTTTCTGGACTATCTGCGTGCTGGAGATGAGGTGATGGGTGATCGTGGTTTCACAGTGAGGGACCTGCTGCAAGAGCTATGGTGTCAATTTAATCATTCCAGCATTCACACGCAAAGGATGCCAGCTTATTTCAAGTGAGAAGACATTAAATGTAAACATTTTTCTCAAACATGTACAGTACTGGTGTACTTGCTGTAAACGTAACACAACTCTTAACATGTTTTTTTAAAGGATATGTTAACTATATTACATTATAAAAGTATTTGCTAAAATGATTCATTTGTTATGTACAATAGTTGACTGTTAACCTTCTTACAAGGTTAGGTTTTTGTGTGCACTATATCAGTTAATTTTGGATTAAACTACTGTTTCTATCTAAATGTCACTTTTGTCATTATCAAGTTTTTAAAGATCGTTTCCTGTCTATTTCATTATTTGTTTTCATTTACTGTATTTTATTAAAAGTTCTCAAGGTGCTTCATTTGTGAATCAGTAAAGTATTTGTCAAAAGAAATGTCAAGCTCCAGGTGCTCAGTTGGTGTCCAGAAAAACATCTTGCAGCTCAAAAGTCCAAAGCAACACGAAGCTGAAGTTAGCTTCCGATTCCAGCTTCCGATTCGGCAAATGACTAAAGGGACATTACAACTAATTTTTCAGTACCTTGAGCGGGTTTAATCTGCTCTAGCTCAAAAACTACAACACCTAGACTCTTCAAACCAGGACTATATTGTTCTAGACTAATAGAAGAATATATAAAACTAAGTTTGAGCTTTGTGAAACGTTTTGCTGATTTGTGAAACTTCCACAAAGTTTGTTTTTCATCATTTTTTGTCTACTGGACCACATTAGACCTGGTCCAGGTCAAAAACCACAACACCTACACTCTTCAAACCAGGACTATATTGTTCTAGACTAATAGAAGAATATATAAAACTAAGTTTGAGCTTTGTGAAACGTTTTGCTGATTTGTGAAACTTCCACAAAGTTTGTTTTTCATCATTTTTTGTCTACTGGACCACATTAGACCTGGTCCAGGTCAAAAACCACAACACTACACTCTTCAAACCAGGACTATATTGTTCTAGACTAATAGAAGAATATATAAAACTAAGTTTGAGCTTTGTGAAACGTTTTGCTGATTTGTGAAACTTCCACAAAGTTTGTTTTTCATCATTTTTTGTCTACTGGACCACATTAGACCTGGTCCAGGTCAAAAACCACAACACCTACACTCTTCAAACCAGGACTATATTATTCTAGACTAATAGAAGAATATATAAAACTAAGTTTGAGCTTTGTGAAACGTTTTGCTGATTTGTGAAACTTCCACAAAGTTTGTTTTTCATCATTTTTTGTCTACTGGACCACATTAGACCTGGTCCAGGTCAAAAACCACAACACCTACACTCTTCAAACCAGGACTATATTGTTCTAGACTAATAGAAGAATATATAAAACTAAGTTTGAGCTTTGTGAAACGTTTTGCTGATTTGTGAAACTTCCACAAAGTTTGTTTTTCATCATTTTTAGTCTACTGGACCACATTAGACCTGGTCCAGGTCAAAAACCACAACACCTACACTCTTCAAACCAGGACTATATTATTCTAGACTAATAGAAGAATATATAAAACTAAGTTTGAGCTTTGTGAAACGTTTTGCTGATTTGTGAAACTTCCACAAAGTTTGTTTTTCATCATTTTTTGTCTACTGGACCACATTAGACCTGGTCCAGGTCAAAAACCACAACACCTACACTCTTCAAACCAGGACTATATTGTTCTAGACTAATAGAAGAATATATAAAACTAAGTTTGAGCTTTGTGAAACGTTTTGCTGATTTGTGAAACTTCCACAAAGTTTGTTTTTCATCATTTTTTGTCTACTGGACCACATTAGACCTGGTCCAGGTCAAAAACCACAACACCTACACTCTTCAAACCAGGACTATATTGTTCTAGACTAATAGAAGAATATATAAAACTAAGTTTGAGCTTTGTGAAACGTTTTGCTGATTTGTGAAACTTCCACAAAGTTTGTTTTTCATCATTTTTTGTCTACTGGACCACATTAGACCTGGTCCAGGTCAAAAACCACAACACCTACACTCTTCAAACCAGGACTATATTGTTCTAGACTAATAGAAGAATATATAAAACTAAGTTTGAGCTTTGTGAAACGTTTTGCTGATTTGTGAAACTTCCACAAAGTTTGTTTTTCATCATTTTTTCTCTACTGGACCACATTAGACCTGGTCCAGGTCAAAAACCACAACACCTACACTCTTCAAACCAGGACTATATTGTTCTAGACTAATAGAAGAATATATAAAACTAAGTTTGAGCTTTGTGAAACGTTTTGCTGATTTGTGAAACTTCCACAAAGTTTGTTTTTCATCATTTTTTGTCTACTGGACCACATTAGACCTGGTCCAGGTCAAAAACCACAACACCTACACTCTTCAAACCAGGACTATATTATTCTAGACTAATAGAAGAATATATAAAACTAAGTTTGAGCTTTGTGAAACGTTTTGCTGATTTGTGAAACTTCCACAAAGTTTGTTTTTCATCATTTTTTGTCTACTGGACCACATTAGACCTGGTCCAGGTCAAAAACCACAACACCTACACTCTTCAAACCAGGACTATATTGTTCTAGACTAATAGAAGAATATATAAAACTAAGTTTGAGCTTTGTGAAACGTTTTGCTGATTTGTGAAACTTCCACAAAGTTTGTTTTTCATCATTTTTAGTCTACTGGACCACATTAGACCTGGTCCAGGTCAAAAACCACAACACCTACACTCTTCAAACCAGGACTATATTATTCTAGACTAATAGAAGAATATATAAAACTAAGTTTGAGCTTTGTGAAACGTTTTGCTGATTTGTGAAACTTCCACAAAGTTTGTTTTTCATCATTTTTTGTCTACTGGACCACATTAGACCTGGTCCAGGTCAAAAACCACAACACCTACACTCTTCAAACCAGGACTATATTATTCTAGACTAATAGAAGAATATATAAAACTAAGTTTGAGCTTTGTGAAACGTTTTGCTGATTTGTGAAACTTCCACAAAGTTTGTTTTTCATCATTTTTTGTCTACTGGACCACATTAGACCTGGTCCAGGTCAAAAACCACAACACCTACACTCTTCAAACCAGGACTATATTATTCTAGACTAATAGAAGAATATATAAAACTAAGTTTGAGCTTTGTGAAACGTTTTGCTGATTTGTGAAACTTCCACAAAGTTTGTTTTTCATCATTTTTAGTCTACTGGACCACATTAGACCTGGTCCAGGTCAAAAACCACAACACCTACACTCTTCAAACCAGGACTATATTATTCTAGACTAATAGAAGAATATATAAAACTAAGTTTGAGCTTTGTGAAACGTTTTGCTGATTTGTGAAACTTCCACAAAGTTTGTTTTTCATCATTTTTAGTCTACTGGACCACATTAGACCTGGTCCAGGTCAAAAACCACAACACCTACACTCTTCAAACCAGGACTATATTGTTCTAGACTAATAGAAGAATATATAAAACTAAGTTTGAGCTTTGTGAAACGTTTTGCTGATTTGTGAAACTTCCACAAAGTTTGTTTTTCATCATTTTTAGTCTACTGGACCACATTAGACCTGGTCCAGGTCAAAAACCACAACACCTACACTCTTCAAACCAGGACTATATTGTTCTAGACTAATAGAAGAATATATAAAACTAAGTTTGAGCTTTGTGAAACGTTTTGCTGATTTGTGAAACTTCCACAAAGTTTGTTTTTCATCATTTTTTGTCTACTGGACCACATTAGACCTGGTCCAGGTCAGAAACCACAACACCTACACTCTTCAAACCAGGACTATATTGTTCTAGACTAATAGAAGAATATATAAAACTAAGTTTGAGCTTTGTGAAACGTTTTGCTGATTTGTGAAACTTCCACAAAGTTTGTTTTTCATCATTTTTAGGCTACTGGACCACATTAGACCTGGTCCAGGTCAAAAACCACAACACCTACACTCTTCAAACCAGGACTATATTATTCTAGACTAATAGAAGAATATATAAAACTAAGTTTGAGCTTTGTGAAACGTTTTGCTGATTTGTGAAACTTCCACAAAGTTTGTTTTTCATCATTTTTAGTCTACTGGACCACATTAGACCTGGTCCAGGTCAAAAACCACAACACCTACACTCTTCAAACCAGGACTATATTGTTCTAGACTAATAGAAGAATATATAAAACTAAGTTTGAGCTTTGTGAAACGTTTTGCTGATTTGTGAAACTTCCACAAAGTTTGTTTTTCATCATTTTTAGTCTACTGGACCACATTAGACCTGGTCCAGGTCAAAAACCACAACACCTACACTCTTCAAACCAGGACTATATTATTCTAGACTAATAGAAGAATATATAAAACTAAGTTTGAGCTTTGTGAAACGTTTTGCTGATTTGTGAAACTTCCACAAAGTTTGTTTTTCATCATTTTTTGTCTACTGGACCACATTAGACCTGGTCCAGGTCAAAAACCACAACACCTACACTCTTCAAACCAGGACTATATTGTTCTAGACTAATAGAAGAATATATAAAACTAAGTTTGAGCTTTGTGAAACGTTTTGCTGATTTGTGAAACTTCCACAAAGTTTGTTTTTCATCATTTTTAGTCTACTGGACCACATTAGACCTGGTCCAGGTCAAAAACCACAACACCTACACTCTTCAAACCAGGACTATATTATTCTAGACTAATAGAAGAATATATAAAACTAAGTTTGAGCTTTGTGAAACGTTTTGCTGATTTGTGAAACTTCCACAAAGTTTGTTTTTCATCATTTTTTGTCTACTGGACCACATTAGACCTGGTCCAGGTCAAAAACCACAACACCTACACTCTTCAAACCAGGACTATATTATTCTAGACTAATAGAAGAATATATAAAACTAAGTTTGAGCTTTGTGAAACGTTTTGCTGATTTGTGAAACTTCCACAAAGTTTGTTTTTCATCATTTTTTCTCTACTGGACCACATTAGACCTGGTCCAGGTCAAAAACCACAACACCTACACTCTTCAAACCAGGACTATATTGTTCTAGACTAATAGAAGAATATATAAAACTAAGTTTGAGCTTTGTGAAACGTTTTGCTGATTTGTGAAACTTCCACAAAGTTTGTTTTTCATCATTTTTAGTCTACTGGACCACATTAGACCTGGTCCAGGTCAAAAACCACAACACCTACACTCTTCAAACCAGGACTATATTGTTCTAGACTAATAGAAGAATATATAAAACTAAGTTTGAGCTTTGTGAAACGTTTTGCTGATTTGTGAAACTTCCACAAAGTTTGTTTTTCATCATTTTTAGGCTACTGGACCACATTAGACCTGGTCCAGGTCAAAAACCACAACACCTACACTCTTCAAACCAGGACTATATTGTTCTAGACTAATAGAAGAATATATAAAACTAAGTTTGAGCTTTGTGAAACGTTTTGCTGATTTGTGAAACTTCCACAAAGTTTGTTTTTCATCATTTTTTGTCTACTGGACCACATTAGACCTGGTCCAGGTCAAAAACCACAACACCTACACTCTTCAAACCAGGACTATATTATTCTAGACTAATAGAAGAATATATAAAACTAAGTTTGAGCTTTGTGAAACGTTTTGCTGATTTGTGAAACTTCCACAAAGTTTGTTTTTCATCATTTTTTGTCTACTGGACCACATTAGACCTGGTCCAGGTCAAAAACCACAACACCTACACTCTTCAAACCAGGACTATATTGTTCTAGACTAATAGAAGAATATATAAAACTAAGTTTGAGCTTTGTGAAACGTTTTGCTGATTTGTGAAACTTCCACAAAGTTTGTTTTTCATCATTTTTTGTCTACTGGACCACATTAGACCTGGTCCAGGTCAAAAACCACAACACCTACACTCTTCAAACCAGGACTATATTGTTCTAGACTAATAGAAGAATATATAAAACTAAGTTTGAGCTTTGTGAAACGTTTTGCTGATTTGTGAAACTTCCACAAAGTTTGTTTTTCATCATTTTTTGTCTACTGGACCACATTAGACCTGGTCCAGGTCAAAAACCACAACACCTACACTCTTCAAACCAGGACTATATTGTTCTAGACTAATAGAAGAATATATAAAACTAAGTTTGAGCTTTGTGAAACGTTTTGCTGATTTGTGAAACTTCCACAAAGTTTGTTTTTCATCATTTTTAGTCTACTGGACCACATTAGACCTGGTCCAGGTCAAAAACCACAACACCTACACTCTTCAAACCAGGACTATATTATTCTAGACTAATAGAAGAATATATAAAACTAAGTTTGAGCTTTGTGAAACGTTTTGCTGATTTGTGAAACTTCCACAAAGTTTGTTTTTCATCATTTTTTGTCTACTGGACCACATTAGACCTGGTCCAGGTCAAAAACCACAACACCTACACTCTTCAAACCAGGACTATATTGTTCTAGACTAATAGAAGAATATATAAAACTAAGTTTGAGCTTTGTGAAACGTTTTGCTGATTTGTGAAACTTCCACAAAGTTTGTTTTTCATCATTTTTTCTCTACTGGACCACATTAGACCTGGTCCAGGTCAAAAACCACAACACCTACACTCTTCAAACCAGGACTATATTATTCTAGACTAATAGAAGAATATATAAAACTAAGTTTGAGCTTTGTGAAACGTTTTGCTGATTTGTGAAACTTCCACAAAGTTTGTTTTTCATCATTTTTTGTCTACTGGACCACATTAGACCTGGTCCAGGTCAAAAACCACAACACCTACACTCTTCAAACCAGGACTATATTATTCTAGACTAATAGAAGAATATATAAAACTAAGTTTGAGCTTTGTGAAACGTTTTGCTGATTTGTGAAACTTCCACAAAGTTTGTTTTTCATCATTTTTTCTCTACTGGACCACATTAGACCTGGTCCAGGTCAAAAACCACAACACCTACACTCTTCAAACCAGGACTATATTGTTCTAGACTAATAGAAGAATATATAAAACTAAGTTTGAGCTTTGTGAAACGTTTTGCTGATTTGTGAAACTTCCACAAAGTTTGTTTTTCATCATTTTTTGTCTACTGGACCACATTAGACCTGGTCCAGGTCAAAAACCACAACACCTACACTCTTCAAACCAGGACTATATTATTCTAGACTAATAGAAGAATATATAAAACTAAGTTTGAGCTTTGTGAAACGTTTTGCTGATTTGTGAAACTTCCACAAAGTTTGTTTTTCATCATTTTTTGTCTACTGGACCACATTAGACCTGGTCCAGGTCAAAAACCACAACACCTACACTCTTCAAACCAGGACTATATTGTTCTAGACTAATAGAAGAATATATAAAACTAAGTTTGAGCTTTGTGAAACGTTTTGCTGATTTGTGAAACTTCCACAAAGTTTGTTTTTCATCATTTTTTGTCTACTGGACCACATTAGACCTGGTCCAGGTCAAAAACCACAACACCTACACTCTTCAAACCAGGACTATATTGTTCTAGACTAATAGAAGAATATATAAAACTAAGTTTGAGCTTTGTGAAACGTTTTGCTGATTTGTGAAACTTCCACAAAGTTTGTTTTTCATCATTTTTTGTCTACTGGACCACATTAGACCTGGTCCAGGTCAAAAACCACAACACCTACACTCTTCAAACCAGGACTATATTGTTCTAGACTAATAGAAGAATATATAAAACTAAGTTTGAGCTTTGTGAAACGTTTTGCTGATTTGTGAAACTTCCACAAAGTTTGTTTTTCATCATTTTTTGTCTACTGGACCACATTAGACCTGGTCCAGGTCAAAAACCACAACACCTACACTCTTCAAACCAGGACTATATTGTTCTAGACTAATAGAAGAATATATAAAACTAAGTTTGAGCTTTGTGAAACGTTTTGCTGATTTGTGAAACTTCCACAAAGTTTGTTTTTCATCATTTTTTGTCTACTGTACCGTATTTGACCCGGTCTAGCTCAGAAACCACAAGACCTAGACTCTTCAAACCAGGACTATATTAATCTAGACTAATAGAAGAATATATAAAACTAAGTTTGAGCTTTGTGAAACGTTTTGCTGATTTGTGAAACTTCATTAAATTAAATTTCATCAATGTTTATGCCTTATGCTTAAATGAATGACAGAATGACCCAGGGCACAGGTGTATGTCAAAAATAATTTAAAACTTTATTTAACATGCAACAAAAAGGCTTTCCAGGAGGCACAAAAAATTACTTGGCATGGAACTAGAAATCAAGGGAACAGGGACATCACACAGGCTGGTTTGACAGCACACTGCTCAGACAAACACTTGACGTCAAGAGGCACATTGACAACCTTCCCCTCTCAAGCTTGCATTGTTTTCGAACCACAACAGGCTATCTTCATAACCTGGCATGTCATCTACTTTGAATATATAACATTTATTCTACAGTAATAACATATTTTTTTAGAAGAATGTAAAGAAAAGCATAAATAAGAAAGTCTCTTCTTCTGTGTTTTTGTTTCACCTGTTAAACAAGTATTATTTAAGAAAATGGAAAAATGCAAAACTTAGTACTTTTTACAATTTGGTTTCAAAACTCTTTTTTTACTTTAAACATTTGAAACTTGACCAAAGTTTGTTTTTCACCATTTCACTCTTCAAACCAGGACTATATTAATCTAGACTAATAGAAGAATATATAAAACTAAGTTTTAAGTTTTTTTACTTTAAACATTTGAACGTTTCTCTAGTTCTCTTGTCAACTGCATAACCAGCTCGTCTCTCTCGCTGCAAAAAAGACATTACATTATGAAAAAATAAAATATTACTTGTCTAAATATAATGAATAGTAAAGATGCTAATACAGCTTCAGACACTCTAATTTGCTTACCTCTCCTCCATCTGGCAATGCTCAATCAGGTCCACAGCCTCAGCCCTGGTCAGCGCTTTTTTGTTGACCAATGCATTTATAGTTGCCTGTGTTACATAAAAATATGTTATTTGAAAATATCCAAATATTTATTTCATTCATAATACAGATTGATCACAAACCTTCCATTTTACTTAGCACTTTTATAACATTTATCCTTATTTCAGGCGCTGCTTCTCATTTATTCATACGCATCTGTGAAACCACTGGACATTCCACACAAAGGATATTTTTTAATTGTTTATATACTACTCATAGCCTTTTTTTTAGCCAATGACCATGAAGAAAAACATAAATAAAAGAGGATGACATGTATGAATTTGCAATGTAACTTAAGATATGTGCATAAGTGAATGTTGGTTTGTCATATGATGCACATGCAACAACACTTACTCACCTTATAGTGTGTCATTCCTTACTTAAGTACAGTATATGTTTTATTGTCCCTAAATAATTGTCATATTACTGTTGACTGAGGTAATTGATTAATGTTCACAATAAAATTTACACCTTATATGTAATCCAAATTCTGATTTTTGAACTTATTGAATACATTTAATTTTTAAATGTATTATTAATGATGAACTACATGTTAATGTTAAACATTTAATAATTACAACGGTAGCTTACCTCTGACAACATGACAACCAGCATGTACTTTATCCTGTCTAAAGAGATCATGCTCTGAACTTCAGATGACATGTCGTTGCAGCTGTCCATCAAGTCTGACAGGTATTTCATGATTCTGTCGAGTTGTGCCTCATCATCAATAAAGATTGGAACCCACCTTTCTTTCAATGTAAAATGTGGAGTCACTGTGCCGGATAGAATGTCCTTTAAAATAAAAAGACAAACGCAATTACTTTCTGAGGTCTCTTATTTTCCAACAATATTAGTAGAGCCTCCAAAGGTGATTTTGAATAAAAATTTACAGTTATCCATTTTGGTACTGTGTTTTAAAGTGATTGGCAAAATCTTTTATTTTTTAATAGATGTAAGTGTTACAAAGCAAATTTATTTAATGTGAAACAGTACACCAACCTTTTCATGTTTTATGTGAACAGAATGTTGTTGTAGTATTTTTGCTGCCCAATTCATCTTTTTCTTTGCTGTTACTAATTCCATTAAATGGTTACTTAATTTTTGCATCACAAACAACCAGTGTGTGTTGTTTTCTCATATAAGGGTATGTAATGAAGAAACAAAATATAGTAATACACTTAACTGAATTGTTAGAAACACCCTAAAAGTAATAGAAGTGCATTGTAAGCATTAATCTGTAATAGATCAACAAAAGTAAGGCCTTACTTTAAGACTATTCTCAACACCTCTCTGGTCTACAATGAAGTCCACAAGCTCTTCATTCCTTTCACGTCTTGCTTGAACTGCTTCAGCTGCTTTGTCCTAAATACAAATATTAATGTAATTTTTTTTCTCCATAATATAGAACTGAAATTTAAAAATAAAAGTGAAATCATACACAAAGTGCATTCCAAAGGATCTATCATGTATGTTATTTATGAATCCAACTTTGCTGAATTGCCTTGATGGTGTTCTTATTAACTGTGAATACTTACCCTGATGAACACAATGTGTCCAACACTGGCTTTACTTGTAAATATTTTATTTATGGTTATCGCTGTAACTCCAACATCTCTACTCCTACGTTCTCCTAGTATGCCGTCATAGAAATGCCATTGTTTGTCAGTTCCTAGTTTGTGGAATGCCACAAAGTGATTTCTTGAGGCAAAGTGATAAGTAGCAGCTGCTGGCTCAAACCTGTAAGATTGAGAATTGTTATAAACCAGATAATTATTTGATTAAGTTTGATACATTACTTTACAGGTCATCAGTCCATTGTGTTAACACTTCTTTCAAAGCAGGGTTATGAGGTTATTAAAAAACTTGCTTTAACATGATATTACCCCTTTAATGGTTGGTATGGGATAAAATCCTAATATTTTTATGAAAAAATATAAACAACTTATCCAATTAAAACAATGTGATTTTATGGATTTTTTTATATTCTATCTCTCACTATTAAAATTAACATATCCTTAAAATTATATACTGTTCATGTCTCATGACAAGGAATCATACTTATCTCATGCACTGTACATATATGATACTTTTTTTTGTTGCCATTTTCTGATTAAAATGTTTTCAGTGCCAAGTAATATGTTGTGACAAATGATGGTGTATGTAATGTAAGTCTTACTTTCCTTCCAGAACTGACAAAATGGATGGTAGGGCTGTTGGATACAGCTTCTCAGAAACATGTCCTTTGTGATTTATTGACACCAGTATAACACTGGGAAGTCCATGCAAAAAAGCACGTTCATATGGCAGGCCGTTTGAACATTTAATAGCTTGACTGAATATCTATTTCCATACGTTCATGTTTTGCCACCTTTTCAGTGCAGGGATCAGGGCAACTGCAAAAAAATAAAAACATGCAGATCAAAACAAAAACAATCTATGCTCTTGCTATTTTTTATGGTACTAGTATATTTTTTATATATCAGCAATGACATTTGTTAATTGCTCGCTTCAAACCTGTGGCATGGAGGGACTTTGATAGTCTCATTGCTCCAAATGTCCATCTTGGCTTGTAAGGTGTTGAAATCATCACACCTTTGAAAACATCACATAACACATACCAATGTTCAGTGTGTAATATTAGTTTTGAATCAATACTTATACTCAAGCCTCTGAAGGTAGGGTTATGATTGCTTGTGATTCAGTATTAAAACAAAAACAATTTTTAATTATTGAAATATATGAAACTCACACAATCTCGATGGTGTTGTACACCCGTGTTGCAACAGGACAGGATGGATTTTTGCATTCTTGTCTTATTTGTGTAGACTGTAGAAATTGAAGTCTACATGTGACCATGTCCTCTTCGGTTCCAAATGCGTCCCATGACTGTCCTTCAAATCTTCCTATTTGGTTGAGCCACAATAACTTGCCCTGTGCCCAATCCTTCTTCTGAAAAAGTTTGTCAACCTGAAGCAAAGTTGACACCCACACGTCATGTTTTGAAGCTTTTTCTAAGTCATCTTGAATTCCTGGTCTTCTTTTGATTGCTAAATGTAAGATGTATAGGAGATTGTCAATTGTGCACGTATTCGTCATGGTTATTGTTTCATTTCCAAGCTTTCCTTCCCCTCCCCAGTTTGGACAGCATCCTTTTTGTGTTTGAGTTATTTTAACTTTCTTGGTTGGGGTGGGGGAACTGAAATACTTAGATTTTCTCTTTCGAGAAGAACTTCTCTTTTTCCATTTTTCTTCTTGGGATAATGGGAG
>JBBPBX010051699.1:0-24486 GCA_038048925.1 Garcialebias charrua
ACATGTGGAGAACATGAGGAGAACATGAGAACATGTGGAGAACATGTGGAGAACATGAGGAGAACATGTGGAGAACATGTGGAGAACATGTGGAGAACATGAGGAGAACATGAGGATGTTGAGCCCTCAGATCAACGAGCCTGTGTGCAGCTGCTCATTCCAACATTTGATCTTTGCATCAAGACGCTGCTCTGTGTACGACCTTTGACCTGTTCAATGAAAAGGCCAATGCAGCACGGTGGCTCCACTGGTGGAGCTGCAGCCTCTCAGTGAGCAGGTTGCCAGTTCAAGTCCCGGCAGGGGACATTTCTGGGTGGAGTTTTTTTTCTTTCAGTTTGTCAAGACGACCTGACTGGAAATGGTTTGTGTACCTGGATGATTGAGCATGGACTCTGTTGATCCCACAAACACATGAGAGAAGATGTAGAAGACCACGAGCGGTTTCCCACAGACGTTAAAGCAGCCTGGCATGACACAGGCGGTTTCACATGTCTGTGGTGGAATGTAGGTGTGGTGACTGGAAACTCATGGAGCCGTCCGACAGGTCCGACCGCACACGAGGATCACTGCCTGAACAAGACTGAACAGCACCGGTTCTGATGCTGTCGAGTTCTAAACGGCTCCACTTCAGGAACATTTTGTTTCTTCAGAGGGAACTACACACTGCATTATGTTCAGAACCATGCAGGTTTGCAGTCACCGTTTTAAACATGCACATGGTTTATCTGACATACGAGGAATCCGACACATCTGGTTCATTCAACCAAACACATGCCCAAACTCTGCTTGTCTAAGACAATGAGATGAAAAACCAGCTCACATTTACTCTGTGTGACTTTAAAAATAAAAAACTTAATTATGCAGAAACAATTCCTCCTCATCCGTGTTAACAAAGTCCATCTTATTCCAGGACTATTTTAGGTCATGCATAGTTTCAGTTTGGTGGTAGAGCTTCTTGTGAAACCAGCAGAGATGGAGGAAAAACAAGTGAGTGGTACACCAACATCCCCCGTTGTAGTGACTGTTTGTAGTTTTACAGATGAGTGCTTTTCTGGACTGGAATCAAGCAATGAAAACCAGGAACACTGCCTTCAGGTCTGGTGACTCATGAACTGGGGAAGACAAGGAAAGAGCTGTCTGATGGTATTAGGGGCCAAAGCTACATACGCACGGAAGCCCCAAGGACATTTCTCCTCACAGGACCCACAGAGCATGTGGAGGGGCTAAGGGCGAGGCAGACCTCTGCGTTGTTGCCAGCGCCGCTCAACGCGCACATGCTGCGCGCAGGCTGTTCACAGCAGAGCTCTGTGTGAGCAGCTGCGCGCGGAGCGTTTACCTACAGGACAAACTGAGGTCGCTGATTGGTCATTTGCTGACACGCCTACTGAAATGATTGACAGGTCTGAGTGGTGAGAAAAGCCACAGGCTGCGCAGCGTTTTTCTGTGTTTATATGTTAATAAAAAGTTAAAATAAATAAAATAAAAACAGGGAACGCTGCTCCTGCAGCCCACAGCCCACCAGGAAATATTTAGAAGCTGACGCATCCATGTTGGACATGACTTTAGTTCACTTGTGACAAGTTCATTCATTCCTCCTCATCGGAGGAGGAAGTGAATGGTGATTGCTTCAAGCGATCACTTGACTTTTGGCAAAAAAAACAAAAGAAAAGTCTGATCAGCGATGAAGAAGGGATATTTAATACATTTGTGTCTCATACAAAACAGTCCGCCACCGGGCAGTTTATTCTGAGACAACGCGCGCGCGTGAGCGGTCGTGAAATTGGAGCTTGGCGCGTTCACGCGAGCGTTCAAAGGCTTGTGCAGCGGCGCTGGCACGGCGCTCACACGGCGTGGCGCGGCGCTCGCTCCAGCGCGGAGCTTTGCCTCGCCCTTAAGAGGTGCACAATGCCCTAGGGACCAATCACTGTCTGATGCTCTTTACAGGTTCTAAAATAGACCACAGAGCACCAGACTCACTTCACCATCTGAAGAAAAGTTCCTCAGTGTGAACTCAGCAGAAGAAAGAAGGACCTCCAGGAGGATTAATCCTCATAAAGCAATGGACAGACGACATCCAGGGGAGGGTGCTGAGGGACTGTGCCCATCAGCTCTGCGAGGTGATGGACGATATATTTAACTCTTCCTTCACCCTGGCAACAGTTTCCACCTGACTGAAGACCGCCACCATCATCCCAGTGCCAAAGAGCTCTTCAGTGACTGGTCTGAATGACTACTGGCCAGTAGCTCTCACCCCGATAGTAGCCCAATGTTTTGAAAGACTGGTCATGCCCACATCAAAGCTATCATGGCATCAGCGAGGACCCTCACCAGTATGCATATTGCAAGAATCGATCAGTAGAGGACGCCATCTTCTCTGTGGTACACACAGCTCTCACTCACCTGGATCAGAAGGACTTCTACATCCGTCTGCTCTTTGTGGACTTCACATCTGCTTCAACACCATGATCCCCCAAACCCTGTTGGACAAACTATTCACACTTGGACTAAGACCCTCCATTTGTAGCTGGGTCCTAGACTTTTTAACAAACAGACCACAGTCCGTGAGGATCCACAACTTCTCTTCCTCCACCATAACCCTCAGCACTGGCTCTCCTCAGGGATGTGTGTTGAGCCCTCTTCTGTTCACTCTGCTCACATATGATTGTGCAGCCACCCATCCAGGCTGTCACATTGTAAAGTTTGCAGATGATACAGTTGTGGTGGGATGCATCACAAACAATGATGAGTCCAGCTACAGGCAGGAGGTGGAACACCTGGAGAGCTGGTGCAAAGAGAATAACCTTCACATGAATGTGAAGAAGACTTGACTCTACTTCCTCAGACGGCTGAGACGAGCTGGTCTGAGCAGCCCAGTCCTCACCTCCTTCTACAGGTGTGCAGTGGAGAGCATCCTGTGCTCCAGCATCAACGTGTGGCATGGAGGCTGCACAGCTGCAGAAAGAAAAGCTCTGCAGAGAGTGGTGAAGGCTGCACAGAAGATGTTGGAGTCAGTCTCCCCACCATCACAGACATCTACACCTCCAGATGCAGGAAGAGAGCCACCTGCATCATGAAGGACCACACTCACCCAACACACACACTTTTTGCCCCACTCCCCTCAGGACGGAGGTTGAGGAGCATTAAGTGTAGAACCACTAGACTGAGGAACAGCTTCTACCCTGAGGCTGTTAGACTCATGAATATCTAACCAGAATAATCACTGTGAAATATCACATCATGTTGCTGCTGATCTGTTTCATGTTGCTGCTGATCTGTTTCATGTTGCTGCTGATCTGTTTCATGTTGCTGCTGATCTGTTTCATGTTGCTGCTGATCTGTTTCATGTTGCTGCTGATCTGTTTCATGTTGCTGCTGATCTGTTTCATGTTGCTGCTGATCTGTTTCATGTTGCTGCTGATCTGTTTCATGTTGCTGCTGATCTGTTTCATGTTGCTGCTGATCTGTTTCATGTTGCTGCTGATCTGTTTCATGTTGCTGCTGATCTGTTTCATGTTGCTGCTGATCTGTTTCATGTTGCTGCTGATCTGTTTCATGTTGCTGCTGATCTGTTTCATGTTGCTGCTGATCTGTTTCATGTTGCTGCTGATCTGTTTCATGTTGCTGCTGATCTGTTTCATGTTGCTGCTGATCTGTTTCATGTTGCTGCTGATCTGTTTCATGTTGCTGCTGATCTGTTTCATGTTGCTGCTGATCTGTTTCATGTTGCTGCTGATCTGTTTCATGTTGCTGCTGATCTGTTTCATGTTGCTGCTGATCTGTTTCATGTTGCTGCTGATCTGTTTCATGTTGCTGCTGATCTGTTTCATGTTGCTGCTGATCTGTTTCATGTTGCTGCTGATCTGTTTCATGTTGCTGCTGATCTGTTTCATGTTGCTGCTGATCTGTTTCATGTTGCTGCTGATCTGTTTCATGTTGCTGCTGATCTGTTTCATGTTGCTGCTGATCTGTTTCATGTTGCTGCTGATCTGTTTCATGTTGCTGCTGATCTGTTTCATGTTGCTGCTGATCTGTTTCATGTTGCTGCTGATCTGTTTCATGTCGCTGCTGATCTGTTTCATGTCGCTGCTGATCTGTTTCATGTCGCTGCTGATCTGTTTCATGTTGCTGCTGATCTGTTTCATGTTGCTGCTGATCTGTTTCATGTTGCTGCTGATCTGTTTCATGTTGCTGCTGATCTGTTTCATGTTGCTGCTGATCTGTTTCATGTTGCTGCTGATCTGTTTCATGTTGCTGCTGATCTGTTTCATGTTGCTGCTGATCTGTTTCATGTTGCTGCTGATCTGTTTCATGTTGCTGCTGATCTGTTTCATGTTGCTGCTGATCTGTTTCATGTTGCTGCTGATCTGTTTCATGTTGCTGCTGATCTGTTTCATGTTGCTGCTGATCTGTTTCATGTTGCTGCTGATCTGTTTCATGTTGCTGCTGATCTGTTTCATGTTGCTGCTGATCTGTTTCATGTTGCTGCTGATCTGTTTCATGTTGCTGCTGATCTGTTTCATGTTGCTGCTGATCTGTTTCATGTTGCTGCTGATCTGTTTCATGTTGCTGCTGATCTGTTTCATGTTGCTGCTGATCTGTTTCATGTTGCTGCTGATCTGTTTCATGTTGCTGCTGATCTGTTTCATGTTGCTGCTGATCTGTTTCATGTTGCTGCTG
The DNA here is from genome assembly GCA_038048925.1 of Garcialebias charrua. Lineage (NCBI taxonomy): Eukaryota > Metazoa > Chordata > Actinopteri > Cyprinodontiformes > Rivulidae > Garcialebias > Garcialebias charrua. The sequence continues at coordinate 4,678 of JBBPBX010051699.1, forward strand.
ATCTGTTTCATGTTGCTGCTGATCTGTTTCATGTTGCTGCTGATCTGTTTCATGTTGCTGCTGATCTGTTTCATGTTGCTGCTGATCTGTTTCATGTTGCTGCTGATCTGTTTCATGTTGCTGCTGATCTGTTTCATGTCGCTGCTGATCTGTTTCATGTCGCTGCTGATCTGTTTCATGTCGCTGCTGATCTGTTTCATGTCGCTGCTGATCTGTTTCATGTCGCTGCTGATCTGTTTCATGTTGCTGCTGATCTGTTTCATGTTGCTGCTGATCTGTTTCATGTTGCTGCTGATCTGTTTCATGTTGCTACTGATCTGTTTCATGTTGTTGCTGATCTGTTTCATGTTGTTGCTGATCTGTTTCATGTTGTTGCTGGTCTGTTTCATGTTGTTGCTGATCTGTTTCATCTTGCTGCTGATCTGTTTCATGTTGCTACTGATCTGTTTCATGTTACTGCTGATCTGTTTCATGTTGTTGCTGATTTGTTTCATGTTGTTGCTGATCTGTTTCATGATGTTGCTGGTCTGTTTCATGTTGTTGCTGATCTATTTCATGTTGTTGCTGGTCTGTTTCATGTTGCTGCTGATCTGTTTCATGTCGCTGCTGATCTGTTTCATGTGCTGCTGATCTGTTTCATGTTGCTGCTGATCTGTTTCATGTTGCTGCTGATCTGTTTCATGTTGCTGCTGATCTGTTTCATGTTGCTGCTGATCTGTTTCATGTTGCTGCTGATCTGTTTCATGTTGCTGCTGATCTGTTTCATGTTGCTGCTGATCTGTTTCATGTTGCTGCTGATCTGTTTCATGTTGCTGCTGATCTGTTTCATGTTGCTGCTGATCTGTTTCATGTTGCTGCTGATCTGTTTCATGTTGCTGATCTGTTTCATGTTGCTGCTGATCTGTTTCATGTTGCTGCTGATCTGTTTCATGTTGCTGCTGATCTGTTTCATGTCGCTGCTGATCTGTTTCATGTCGCTGCTGATCTGTTTCATGTCGCTGCTGATCTGTTTCATGTCGCTGCTGATCTGTTTCATGTCGCTGCTGATCTGTTTCATGTCGCTGCTGATCTGTTTCATGTCGCTGCTGATCTGTTTCATGTCGCTGCTGATCTGTTTCATGTCGCTGCTGATCTGTTTCATGTCGCTGCTGATCTGTTTCATGTTGCTGCTGATCTGTTTCATGTCGCTGCTGATCTGTTTCATGTCGCTGCTGATATGTTTCATGTCGCTGCTGATATGTTTCATGTCGCTGCTGATTTGTTTCATGTCGCTGCTGATCTGTTTCATGTCGGTGCTGATTTGTTTCATGTTGTTGCTGATCTGCGATCTGTTTCATGTTGCTACTGATCTGTTTCATGTTGTTGCTGATTTGTTTCATGTTGTTGCTGATCTGTTTCATGTTGTTGCTGGTCTGTTTCATGTTGCTGCTGATCTGTTTCATGTTGCTGCTGATCTGTTTCATGTTGCTACTGATCTGTTTCATGTTACTGCTGATCTGTTTCATGTTGTTGCTGATTTGTTTCATGTTGTTGCTGATCTGTTTCATGTTGTTGCTGGTCTGTTTCATGTTGTTGCTGATCTATTTCATGTTGTTGCTGATCTGTTTCATGTTGTTGCTGATCTGTTTCATGTTGCTGCTGATCTGTTTCATGTTGCTGCTGATCTGTTTCATGTTGCTGCTGATCTGTTTCATGTTGTTGCTGATCTGTTTCATGTTGTTGCTGATCTGTTTCATGTTGTTGCTGATCTGTTTCATGTTGCTGCTGATCTGTTTCATGTTGTTGCTGATCTGTTTCATGTTGCTGCTGATCTGTTTCATGTTGTTGCTGATCTGTTTCATGTTGCTGCTGATCTGTTTCATGTTGCTGCTGATCTGTTTCATGTTGCTGCTGATCTGTTTCATGTTGCTGCTGATCTGTTTCATGTTGCTGCTGATCTGTTTCATGTTGCTGCTGATCTGTTTCATGTTGCTGCTGATCTGTTTCATGTTGCTGCTGATCTGTTTCATGTTGCTGCTGATCTGTTTCATGTTGCTGCTGATCTGTTTCATGTTGCTGCTGATCTGTTTCATGTTGCTGCTGATCTGTTTCATGTTGCTGCTGATCTGTTTCATGTTGCTGCTGATCTGTTTCATGTTGCTGCTGATCTGTTTCATGTTGCTGCTGATCTGTTTCATGTTGCTGCTGATCTGTTTCATGTTGCTGCTGATCTGTTTCATGTTGCTGCTGATCTGTTTCATGTCGCTGCTGATCTGTTTCATGTCGCTGCTGATCTGTTTCATGTCGCTGCTGATCTGTTTCATGTTGCTGCTGATCTGTTTCATGTTGCTGCTGATCTGTTTCATGTCGCTGCTGATCTGTTTCATGTCGCTGCTGATCTGTTTCATGTCGCTGCTGATCTGTTTCATGTCGCTGCTGATCTGTTTCATGTCGCTGCTGATCTGTTTCATGTCGCTGCTGATCTGTTTCATGTCGCTGCTGATCTGTTTCATGTCGCTGCTGATCTGTTTCATGTCGCTGCTGATCTGTTTCATGTCGCTGCTGATCTGTTTCATGTCGCTGCTGATCTGTTTCATGTTGCTGCTGATCTGTTTCATGTCGCTGCTGATCTGTTTCATGTCGCTGCTGATCTGTTTCATGTCGCTGCTGATTTGTTTCATGTCGCTGGTCTGTTTCATGTTGTTGCTGATCTGTTTCATGTTGCTGCTGATCTGTTTCATGTTGCTACTGATCTGTTTCATGTTACTGCTGATCTGTTTCATGTTGTTGCTGATTTGTTTCATGTTGTTGCTGATCTGTTTCATGATGTTGCTGGTCTGTTTCATGTTGTTGCTGATCTATTTCATGTTGTTGCTGGTCTGTTTCATGTTGTTGATGATCTGTTTCATGTCGCTGCTGATCTGTTTCATGTCATGCTGATCTGTTTCATGTTGCTGCTGATCTGTTTCATGTTGCTGCTGATCTGTTTCATGTTGCTGCTGATCTGTTTCATGTTGCTGCTGATCTGTTTCATGTTGCTGCTGATCTGTTTCATGTTGCTGCTGATCTGTTTCATGTTGCTGCTGATCTGTTTCATGTTGCTGCTGATCTGTTTCATGTTGCTGCTGATCTGTTTCATGTTACTGCTGATCTGTTTCATGTTGCTGCTGATCTGTTTCATGTTGCTGCTGATCTGTTTCATGTTGCTGCTGATCTGTTTCATGTTGCTGCTGATCTGTTTCATGTCGCTGCTGATCTGTTTCATGTCGCTGCTGATCTGTTTCATGTCGCTGCTGATCTGTTTCATGTCGCTGCTGATCTGTTTCATGTCGCTGCTGATCTGTTTCATGTCGCTGCTGATCTGTTTCATGTCGCTGCTGATCTGTTTCATGTCGCTGCTGATCTGTTTCATGTCGCTGCTGATCTGTTTCATGTCGCTGCTGATCTGTTTCATGTCGCTGCTGATCTGTTTCATGTCGCTGCTGATCTGTTTCATGTCGCTGCTGATGCTGATCTGTTTCATGTTGCTGCTGATCTGTTTCATGTTGCTGCTGTATCTGTTTCATGTTGCTGCTGATCTGTTTCATGTTGCTGCTGATCTGTTTCATGTTGCTGCTGATCTGTTTCATGTTGCTGCTGATCTGTTTCATGTTGCTGCTGATCTGTTTCATGTTGCTGCTGATCTGTTTCATGTTGCTGCTGATCTGTTTCATGTTGCTGCTGATCTGTTTCATGTTGCTGCTGATCTGTTTCATGTTGCTGCTGATCTGTTTCATGTTGCTGCTGATCTGTTTCATGTTGCTGCTGATCTGTTTCATGTTGCTGCTGATCTGTTTCATGTTGCTGCTGATCTGTTTCATGTTGCTGCTGATCTGTTTCATGTTGCTGATCTGTTTCATGTTGCTGCTGATCTGTTTCATGTTGCTGCTGATCTGTTTCATGTTGCTGCTGATCTGTTTCATGTTGCTGCTGATCTGTTTCATGTTGCTGCTGATCTGTTTCATGTTGCTGCTGATCTGTTTCATGTTGCTGCTGATCTGTTTCATGTTGCTGCTGATCTGTTTCATGTTGCTGCTGATCTGTTTCATGTTGCTGCTGATCTGTTTCATGTTGCTGCTGATCTGTTTCATGTTGCTGCTGATCTGTTTCATGTTGCTGCTGATCTGTTTCATGTTGCTGCTGATCTGTTTCATGTTGCTGCTGATCTGTTTCATGTTGCTGCTGATCTGTTTCATGTTGCTGCTGATCTGTTTCATGTTGCTGCTGATCTGTTTCATGTTGCTGCTGATCTGTTTCATGTTGCTGCTGATCTGTTTCATGTTGCTGCTGATCTGTTTCATGTTGCTGCTGATCTGTTTCATGTTGCTGCTGATCTGTTTCATGTTGCTGCTGATCTGTTTCATGTTGCTGCTGATCTGTTTCATGTTGCTGCTGATCTGTTTCATGTTGCTGCTGATCTGTTTCATGTTGCTGCTGATCTGTTTCATGTTGCTGCTGATCTGTTTCATGTTGCTGCTGATCTGTTTCATGTTGCTGCTGATCTGTTTCATGTTGCTGCTGATCTGTTTCATGTTGCTGCTGATCTGTTTCATGTTGCTGCTGATCTGTTTCATGTTGCTGCTGATCTGTTTCATGTTGCTGATCTGTTTCATGTTGCTGATCTGTTTCATGTTGCTGCTGATCTGTTTCATGTTGCTGCTGATCTGTTTCATGTTGCTGCTGATCTGTTTCATGTTGCTGCTGATCTGTTTCATGTTGCTGCTGATCTGTTTCATGTTGCTGCTGATCTGTTTCATGTTGCTGATCTGTTTCATGTTGCTGATCTGTTTCATGTTGCTGATCTGTTTCATGTTGCTGCTGATCTGTTTCATGTTGCTGATCTGTTTCATGTTGCTGCTGATCTGTTTCATGTTGCTGATCTGTTTCATGTTGCTGATCTGTTTCATGTTGCTGATCTGTTTCATGTTGCTGATCTGTTTCATGTTGCTGATCTGTTTCATGTTGCTGATCTGTTTCATGTTGCTGATCTGTTTCATGTTGCTGATCTGTTTCATGTTGCTGATCTGTTTCATGTTGCTGATCTGTTTCATGTTGCTGATCTGTTTCATGTTGCTGATCTGTTTCATGTTGCTGATCTGTTTCATGTTGCTGCTGATCTGTTTCATGTTGCTGCTGATCTGTTTCATGTTGCTGATCTGTTTCATGTTGCTGATCTGTTTCATGTTGCTGCTGATCTGTTTCATGTTGCTGCTGATCTGTTTCATGTTGCTGATCTGTTTCATGTTGCTGCTGATCTGTTTCATGTTGCTGCTGATCTGTTTCATGTTGCTGCTGATCTGTTTCATGTTGCTGCTGATCTGTTTCATGTTGCTGCTGATCTGTTTCATGTTGCTGTTGATCTGTTTCATGTTGCTGCTGATCTGTTTCATGTTGCTGTTCATTCGTGTTCATCTGCTCATACAGACTCATGTTCGTGCTGCTGTTTGGAGTAATGTTTTCTATGATATTAGTGCTTAGTGTATTTTTAGTTGATGTTTTTCTTAGTTTCTTAGTTAATCCTAGATATTATTACTGTTTTTCTTTTACATTTTATTGTTGGATGTAACTGGGACCCTGTGTACATAATCTTGTTTCATCACATGTACCACATGTGGTGCAACTGACAATAAAGATTCTCTGACTCTGACTCTAATCAGCAAAATTGAAGCAACACTCAGAGTAGCATAATAATAAATAAATAAAAGTTCTGCTTTGGGACAGACAAAGTATAGATGTGAACACAAGGGTAAATTATATAAAACTTTAAATTCAATAAACAGGGTTCCTGTGTGGCTGGCTTCTGAGAAATGACACCATCATGAGTCCTTCAACCATCAGGATCAGCTAAAATCCTGGCAACGACCCCACATCTGCTGATGGACATCTGTAATGGGTCACAACAACTTCAAGTTGTGTTTATTTGTCATATGCAGATTACCACAGGGTTAACAGTACAATGAAATGCTTAGGATGACAACTGATTTGACTTGCGAAAAAAAATCTAAGAACAAACAAGAAATACTAAATGATGCAATAAGGGTATACAAAAAGTACTTCGTAAAAAAATGTGAAAAATTATAATATTTACAACGTCCAAAAGAGAGATAGTAAACAACAAAACCACGGTCACCCCTTGGGTTCATGAAAGATTCACACACCAAACTGAAGTGGCTTCAAACAAAACGTCATCAGGTCCAAAGACTGACACTGAGTGAAACAAACAGCTAAAGAGATCTGTGAAAAACCTTCAGAACATCTGGAAAAGTGTTGATCAACACCCCTTGGAAGCTAAATCTAAAATAAGAAACATCTTGATCTAATTTTAAATTCCCCATGTGTGCATGAATATCAGATGGTTGTTACTGCACGTCGGAGCAGAACTATAGACGCATCAACAGCTGGATCCTTTAATATCCTGGAGAGCCGGAGCGAGGAGAGAACAGTCCACCGAAGACGACAACACATCTGCCGCCATGCAGCCGGCCGTGCTCGCACACAGGAAGTCCCAACATTTACAGGAAGTCCCAACATTTACAGGAAGTCCCAACATTTACAGGAAGTCCCAACATTTACAGGAAGTCCCAACATTTACAGGAAGTCCCAACATTTACAGGAAGTCTCAACATTTACAGGAAATCCCAACATTTATAGGAAGTCCCAACATTTACAGGAAGTCCCAACATTTACAGGATCCAAGCCGTAAACGCTTCTAAAGGTCAGGTTCTGATCCATCTGACGTGGAGCGTGACTCCGAGGGGTCTCAGCGGTCCGGTTAGGATCTGAGTGTCCCAGGCCACGAGGGAGACGCAGACCAGACGGATGATCGTGTTTCAGAGCAACTTCGCATGGAGATCATCACAGCTGCTCTTTAAGAGGATTTAATGAAACCGTGCATCCCCTCAACCACGGGATAGAGGTCCAATTCAACAAACACTTTGAGATTTTCATTAATCAGAGTCAGAGTCAGAGAGTCTTTACTGTCATTTGCACCGCATGTGGCACATGTGATGAAAACGAGATTATGTACACGAGGTCCCAGTTACATCCAACAACAAATGAAAGAGAAAAACAGTAATAACATCTAGAACTAACTAAGAAAAACATCAACTAGTAATACACTAAGCCTAATATAGTGGGAATAAACAGCAGCACGAACATGAGTTTGTATGAGCAGATGGTCACAGATGAACACAGATGAACACAGCAACAAGAAAACAGATCAGCATCAGCATGATGTGATATTTTGCAGTGTTTATTTTTATTTTATTTTTATTTATTCATGAGTCTAACAGCCTCAGGGTAGAAGCTGTTCCTCAGTCTAGTGGTTCTACACTTGATGCTCCTCAACCTCCGTCCTGAGGGGAGTGGGGCAAAGAGTGAGTGTGCTGGATGAGTGAGGTCTTTCATGATGCAGGTGGCTCTTTTCCTGCATCTGGAGGTGTAAATGTCTGTGATGGTGGGGAGACTGACTCCAACAACTTCTGTGCAGCCTTCACCACTCTCTGCAGAGCTTTCCTCTCTGCAACTGTGCAGCCTCCATGCCACACATTGATGCTGGAGCACAGGATGCTCTCCACTGCACACCTGTAGAAGGAGGTGAGAACTGGGCTGCTCAGACCAGCTCGTCTCAGCCGTCTGAGGAAGTAGAGTCTCTGATGACCTTTCTTGATCAGGCTGGTGGTGTTGTTGCTCCAGCTGAGGTTATCATTCAAGTGTACACCCAAGTATTTGTAGCTGGAGACCACCTCCACCGCAGACCCACCTATGTTCAGTGGGGCATGGGTGTGTTTGTTCCTTCTGAAGTCCACAATCATCTCCTTTGTCTTCTTCACATTCATGTGAAGATTATTCTCTTTGCACCAGCTCTCCAGGTGTTCCACCTCCTGTCTGTAGCTGGACTCATCATTGTTTGTGATGCATCCCACCACCGCTGTATCATCTGCAAACTTAACAATATGACAGCCTGGAAGTGTGGCTGTACAATCATATGTGAGCAGAGTGAACAGAAGGGGGCTCAGCACACATCCCTGAGGAGAGCCAGTGCTGAGGGTTATGGTGGAGGAGGAGAAGTTGTGGATCTTCACGGACTGTGGTCTGTCTGTTAAGAAGTCTAGTACCCAGTTACAAATAGAGGGGCTTAGTCCAAGTGTAGATAGTTTGTCTATCAGAGTTTGGGGGATCATGGTGTTGAAAGCAGATGTGAAGTCCACAAAGAGCAGACGCACGTATGAGTCTTTCTGATCCAGGTGGGTGAGAGCAGTGTGGACCACGGAAGAAATGGCGTCCTCTGTTGATCGGTTCTCACGGTATGCGTATTGATGAGGGTCCTCATTGATGTTGACGGTTGCCTTGATGTGGGACATGACCAGTTTCTCAAAACATTTAGCGACTATCGGGGTGAGGGCCACCGGTCTATAGTCATTCAGACCAGTCACTGTGGAGCTCTTTGGGACTGGGATGATGGTCGCGGTCTTCAGGCAGGTGGGAACTGACTCCAGTGCAAGTGAGGTGGTGAAGATGTCAGCCAGCACCTCACAGAGCTGGTCCGCACATTCCTTCAGAACTTTCCCTGGGATGTTGTCTGGTCCGGTTGCTTTATGAGGATTAATCTTTCTGAGACTGCCTCTCACTTCTGCTGCGGACACCCTGAGATGCTCTTCATCTGGTGATGAGGTGAGTCTGGTGCTAGCTGGTCTGTTTGGATCATCAAAACGTGCATAAAACTTATTGAGGGCATCAGGCAGAGATGGGTCCCTGGGGCATTGTTTGTTTTTGCCTTTGTAATCTGTTATGCATTTAATACCCTTCCACATGCTCCGTGGGTCTTGTGAGGTGAACTGTCCCTCGATCCTCTGTGCATACGTGGCCTTGGCCTTCTTAATGCCATCCTTCAGTTCATTCCTGCTCTTTCTCAGCTCCACTTTATCTCCTGACTTGAATGCAGTGTCTCTGGCTGCTAGCAAGGCGTGAACTTCTTTATTTAACCAGGGTTTCCGGTTCGGGTAGGATTTCACATATTTTTTTATGGATACATTTTCAGAGCATGTACTGATGTAACCCAGGACTGAGGAAGCGTACAGTTCCATGTCCACTGAACTTCCATCAGTGGCTGCTTCTCTGAAAACAGACCAGTTTGTCCTCTCAAAACAGTCTCTCAACATGGGGGAACTATCTTGAGGCCAGATTGTTATTTCTCTTTGTTCCGGCTTTGAGCGCCTGAGTGGGGGGAGTTCTCTTGGGGCCAGAATCAGAGAGTCGTGATCGGAAGCTCCAAGCGGTGGGCGTGTCTTCGCCGTGTATGCCCCCTTTACATTTGTGAAGACTTGGTCGAGCGTTTTATCTCCTCTCGTAGCTGTGAAGACGTTCTTATTGAAGGCTGGGAGGGAGACTTGAAGATCAACGTGATTGACGTCCCCGCAAACAATGAAAAGCCCCTCAGGATATTTACACTGCAGCGAGGTGAGTAAGTCATGAATTTCTCCCTGGGCGTCATTAGCATTAGCATCAGGGGCTATGTAAATAACGCTGATTAAGATCACTGAATAGTCACGTGGCATATAATGCGGCCTACATCTAACTGTGATCAACTCCACGGCAGCTGAACAAGCTCTTTTTATCACAGCACAGTTCGTGCACCAATCTTTGTGTACGTAAATACAAACACCGCCGCCTCGCGTTTTCCCCGTAGTCTCGGTGCACCGGTCTGTTCTGAAAAAGAGCCTGTCGTCCAGCTCGTAAACAGAGTCTGGAGTGTCCTCAGAAATCCAAGTTTCCGTAAGACAAAGCACGGAGCATCTTCTCATCTCCTCCGACGTGGTCACCCTCAAACGAAGTAGATCCATCTTGTTGTCGAGCGAGCGAACGTTAGACAGAAAAAGAGCCGGCATCGGGGGTTTACCGGTTTTAGCGTCTGCCCGCAGTCTCGTCATAATTCCTGCACGGCAACCCCTCTTCTTTCCACGAGAGCACCGCTTCCTTTTCTTTCCCCTGGAGCGCATCTGCTTCCAGAAGGACGTTTTTAGCAGGTCCAATCTTCCGAGTTCTGATTTGAGTTCGTTGCTGATTTCAGCTGTGCCCTGTGGTAAATCCGCTCCAATTCTTAACAGATCAGTTCGGCTGTAATTCACCCGCAAAAAACGCGCAGAGTCAGGTACAAAAACACTATTAAAATTACTAAAAACTAGAGATGATCCGGGAACTCGTGAAGCTGCGGCTGCACTGAGCGCGGCCATCTTGGAAAAAAATGAATTTTTTACTTTTAATGAAAAGTGCGTTATAAGTTGAATTCATTAGTATTATTATTATTAACACACATCCATCCTGACACCATGTGCAGACCTGGACAAGATGGAAAAACTCAAGATCGGAGTGTATGGTACATGCTCTATTCAACCTCTGCTCGACTGCCTGGCTGACATCAGGGACTGGATGGATTAAAATTTCTTAAGCTTCAATGAAAAGAAGTCTGAAGTCATATTGTTCCCTCCCAATGACACAACCTCGAACCACTGCATCGACCTTTCTGCTCTAGCCCTGTCTGAAAAACAAAAAGTCACAAATCTGGGAGTGATAATGGATCCTTCAATGAAACTCAACAATCATGTAAACATGATCATTAAATCCTGTTTTTTCCAGCTGAGGTGACTGTCTAAGCTGAAGCCCATATTATCCAAAAATAACCTGGAGACAGTGATTCACGCATTCATTACATCTAGACTTCCACCCATCCATTGTCTTCTGCTTATCTGGGGTCGGGTCGTGGGGGTAGCAGCCTAAGTAAGGAAGCCCAGACTTCCCTCTCCCCAGCCACTTGGAGCAGCTCCTCTGGGGGAATCCCAAGGCGTTCCCAGGCCAGCCGAGAAACATAGTCCCTCCAGCGTGTCCTGGGTCTTCCTCTGGGTCTCCTCCCGGTGGGACATGCCCGGAACACCTCACCAGGGAGGCGTCCAGGAGGCATCCTAACCAGATGCCCGAGCCACCTCAACTGGCTCCTCTCGATGTGGAGAAGCAGCGGCTCTACTCCGAGTCCCTCCCGGATGACTGAGCTTCTCACCCTATCTCTAAGGGAGAGTCCAGCCACCCTGCGGAGAAAACTCATTTCAGCCGCTTGTATCCGAGATCTTGTTCTTTCGGTCATAACCCAAAGCTCATGACCATAGATGAGGGTGGGAACGTAGATCGATCGGTAAATTGAGAGCTTTGCCTTTTGACTCAGCTCTCTCTTCACCACGACAGACCGGTACAGCGCCCGCTTCACTGCGGATGCTGCACCTATCCGCCTATCGATCTCACGCTCCAGTTTTCCCTCATTCGTGAACAAGATCCCGAGATACTTAAACTCCTCCACTTGGGGCAGGACCTCCTCCCCGACCCGGAGAGGGCATGCTACCCTTTTCCGGCTCAAGACCATGGCCTCGGATTTGGAGGAACTGATCCTCATCCCGGCCGCATCACACTCGGCTGCAAACCGCTCCAGTGAAAGCTGTAGATCACGAACTGATGAAGCCAGTAGGACCACATCATCTGCAAAAAACAGAGAAGCGATTCTAAGGCCACCAAAACGGATCCTCTCAACACCTTGGCTGCGCCTAGAAATTCTGTCCATAAAAGTTATGAACAGAATCGGTGACAAAGGGCAACCTTGGCGGAGTCCAACTCTCACCGGAAACGAGCCTGACTTACTGCCGGCAATGCGGACCAAGCTCTGACACCGGTCGTACAGGGACCTAACAGCCCTTATCAATGGGCCTGGTACCCCATACTCCCTACATCTAGGCTTGATTACTGTAACTCACTCCTGTTTGGTATCAGTTAGACACCATTGCACAACTACAACTGGTCCAGAATGCAGCAGCCTGATTTTTAACCAGTACACGCAAAAGAGAGCACATTACACCAGTCTTGGCCTCCCTGCACCGGTTCATCTTCAAATCCAGTTCAAAATTCTCCTGTATGTCTACAAATCACTGAACAGTCTCGCCCCCGCCTATCTCTCTGATTTGCTACACCCGTATGTCCCACCACGTTCTCTGAGGTTAGCGAACCAGTTACTTAATAATAATAATAATGAATTTAATTTATAATGCACTTTTCATTAATGAAAATCTCAAAGTGCTACAAGGTGCAACAGAATTTAATGTCAATAAAACAAGTAATAAAACAAGTAAAATCAATAACAGTATCAACTAAGATCAAAGGTAGAATCATGAGGAGGCAGAGTATGCTCGGTTAAAAAGAAAGGTCTTCAAGCCGCTCTTAAAGTTAAGTCTGAGTCAGAGTCAGAGTCTTTATTGTCATTTGCACCACATGTAGTACATGTAATGAAATGAGATTATGTACACAGGGTCCCAGTTACATCCTACAACAAAATGTAAGAGAAAAACAGTAATAACATCTAGGATATGAACTAAGAAAAACATCCAACTAGAAATATACTAAGCCCTAGAGTAATAGAAAAACATCATTATAAACAGCAGCACGAACATGAGTCTGTATGAGCAGATGGTCACAGATGAACACAGCAACAAGAAAACAGATCAGCATCATTAACCAGTGACTGTGGAGCTCTCAGGCATTCACTACTTCTAACAGTTCCAGGAACTCGTCTTAAGGTCAGAGGTGACAGGACCTTCTCTGTAGCAGGACCAAGACTTTGGAAAGAGTTACCTCTGCTCGTCAGACAGGCCCCCTCCCTCTCAGTTTTCAAATCATGTTTAAAGACTCATTACTACAGTATTCTGTTGCTTTCAACACCAGATGATCTGTGTTTGGTCGTTATATTTATTATCTGTGGCGTTTTTATGTCTTCATATTTTCTGTTTTTTACTTCATTGTGTGTGTTGCCTGTTTGTTCGTTTGTACAGCACTTTGGTTGGCCTTGTTGCTGTTTTAAGTGCTCTATAAATAAAATGGTATGGTATGGTAAAACAGCCAAAAAGGGTCAGCATAAATAAATGACGTGAATGAGCGCAGAGTGCTGAAATACTACTGAAATCTGCTGGAAGACCTACAAGCAGAACACTAGCTAAAAGCTAAAACCAAGAACCAATGTAGACATGTTCCTGTTTTTAGTTTTCTACATTCACCTTATAATGTAGCTGTTTTTGCTACTTTTTTGACATCTTATTTTAACTTGTTAAAAAAATCTGTATTTCTCTCTTATGTTTGTCTATTGTTGATTGTCCAAGGAAAATCTACTGTTGCTGTTGTTCATCATTCCTTAGTTTGTAGCAGGTCTCTCTTGTAAATGAGTCCTCGAGGCTCAATGGAATTAACCTGACTAAATAAAGGTTGAATAAATAAAACAAAAGGAATACTAGCTAAAAGGAGCACAATGCTAATTAAATGCCAATTGTAACAAAAGGCTAACTAAAATTAGCAGAGCTTCCAGGTAGATGACTTTAAGATCTGCATTCTGCCGAGCATAGTTTTGAGTTTGTTGCTGTTTTCGGCTATATTTTGTGGCAAATCCGCTCCAATTCTCATCAGTTCAGTTCAGCTATAGTTCACACGCATAAATCGTGCAGCGTCAGGTACAGAGTTAATATCAAAACTTCTAAAAACTGGGATTGTCCCGGGAGCCCGTGAAGCTGCGACTGCTCTGAATGCGGCCATCTTGGTATTGGCATTATTGTCTGTCCAAACAGATCTCACTTGTAAATGAGTCTTGGAGGCTCAATGTGACTTATCTGTTTAAATAAAGGTTGAATGAATGAACGATGGAAACAACAATAAAGTTCAAAAAAGGCGTTCAATACAGAACAACTGGACTTTATTTGTAACAGAAAACGTTTTGCTCATCATCCGAGGAAGCTTTATCAATTCCATGAGCAGACTGTGAGAGGGAGAATTTATAAACAGGGTAAGCCATTGACACGCACCAACATATGTAAATTGGAATCTAACACCCACACATACTTGGGATAACACGTACCTGTGACCCATTCAAAGTTCAGTGTGTGAAAACAGGGCTTACAGAACACACACACACATCCTACTGTTTGACAAAAACCACACTTCACACATTGATAGCAGGGACCTGTCAAAGTCTTTGTTGGTCTAATTCACAAACGAGGCTCCTCTGTTCTCATCAGGTGTGAGACGCCTGGGAACCAAACCCAGGGCCGCACCATAAGTTTTAGAAAGTTGAAATCTTAGACCTCCTCCTCTGTTTAACGATGGTTTCTCTCTTTTTACATAAATCGCCTCCTTCACACCTCTCTCAAACCACCTGTGCTCTCGGTCCAAAATATGTACATTCTGGTCCTCAAAAGAGTGTCCCTTGTCTGTGAGGTGGAGGTGAACAGCTGAGTTTTGTCCAGAGGAGGAGGCTCTCCTGTGTTGAGACATTCTTCTGTGGAGAGGCTGTTTAGTTTCTCCAATGTAACGGTCTGACAGTCCTCGCTGCACTGGACTGCATAAACTACACCACTCTGTTTGTGTGTAGGTGTTTTGTCCTTAGGGTGCACCAGCCTCTGTCTGAGAGTCCTGCTGGGTTTGAAATGTACTGGGATGTTGTGTTTGTTGAAAATCCTTCTGAAATTCTCTGAGACTCCAGCAACATAAGGAATGACAATGTTTTTTCGTCTGTTCTCCTTTTTCTGTTCCTTATTGTGTTTTAAATTTCCTTGCTGACTTGACAAAAGCCCAGTTAGGATATCCACATGTTTGGAGAGATTTTTCAATGTGTTTCTGTTCCTTTTCCTTCCCTTCTGTCTTCGTGGGGATGTGTTCTGCCCGATGCTGTAAAGTTCTGATGACAGAAAGTTTGTGTTCCAGTGGATGGTGAGAGTCAAACAGAAGATACTGGTCTGTGTGGGTTGGTTTTCTGTAAACTTCAATGTTGAGACTGTCCTCTCCCTCCATATGCACCAAACAGTCCAAAAAAGGCAGCTTGTTATCGTTAGCATCCTCTCTGGTGAACTTGATGTTGTTATCAACCGAGTTAATGTGTCTGGTGAACGCTTCCACCTCCCTGGCTTGGATTTTGACCCAGGTATCATCCACATATCTGAACCAATGGCTTGGAGTTGTCCCCTCATAGGAGTTAAGGGCTCTCTGTTCCACTTCCTCCATGTAGAGGTTTGCAACAATGGGTGACACTGGAGATCCCATGGCACAGCCGTGCTTCTGTCTGTAAAATCTGTCATTGAACTTGAAATAAGTGGTGGAGAGGCAGAGATCCAGCAGGGTGCAGATGTGGTCTGGGGTGAAGTTGGTCCTTTTGTCCAAATCCTTGTCCTGTAGAAGTCGTTTTTTGACGGTTTCTACTGCTTCAGAAATGGGTATGCATGTGAACAGAGAAGTCACATCATATGATACAAGAGTTTCTCCCGGGGTCAGCTTCAAATGTTGAACTTTGTTGGTGAAATCAATGGAGTTTTATATGATGAGGTGTGTTTCCAACCAGAGGAGCTAAAATACCAGCCAGATGTTTAGCAACATTGTATGTCACTGAGTTCTGCTCACAATGGGTCTGAGAGGTGTACCTTCTTTGTGTATTTTTGGAAGTCCATAAAGACAGGGAGTGGCTTCCCCCGGGTACAATCTATAATACAATGATCGATTGATTATTTTCTCCTTTTCGAGTTTTATAAATTGTTTATAAATTCTCCCTCTTACAGTCTGCTCATGGAGTTGATAAAGCTTCCTCGGATGAGAAGCGAAACATTTTCTGTTACAAATAAAGTCCAGTTGTTCTGTATTGAACGCCTTTTTTGATTTTATCATGTCTTGGACGACTGAGAATCTTCACCAGCAACAATAAAGTTGACTTGAACTTAAGTCTGCAATGAAGCACCACGTCATCCTCCAGCTCAGACCGCCACACAGATACAGAGACAGGTTGGTTTGTGGGGGGACTAACATCTGGACCAAAACGAGCAGCATGCATGCTGGGCCGAAACAATCTGTGTTTGGTTGAACAACAGAAGGATTGCTGTTTAAAAAAAAATCCTCTGTGGAACGTCACCATTTTCTGTTTTTCCACTTTAATGTTTTTTTTTCCTTCGGGAAGCAGCTTTGAAGTTCTGCTCGCCGCTGGATGACGGTCAGCTTTGATTTCCTTTACGAGGATTAACTGCATGTTAAACACAAACACTTCAAGAAACGCAGGCAAGTAAATGAAAACAAATGTCAAACCAATGAGATGGCAGGTGAGCTTCATGAACTTTAAGTTTACTTCGACCCACTCCCCAAATCAAAGCATGGTTAGATTTATTTAGTAAAACTCATTTAAGCTCAGAGACTTGAACGTTGTTGATTTGAAGCTTAATACCGTATCAGCGTTTCTGCCATTTTCTTCTTGATGGTTAACTACTTCCAAATTTATTGGATGATTTTACCGTTCTTACATCAAAACATTCGGCTTGGTCAGGAACAGCGTGCCACGACTTTTATTATACATAATTTTTATTATTTTTTATGTATTTAGCCTTATTTGCCCAAAGAATCCCCATAAAAATACATTCAGATCTTTTTTTTTTTTGACATCTTGTACTCCTTTTAGCAACTATCTCACAATATTTTTAAGCTAGTTTTTGTACTTTTTGCTATGGATTTGCTACTTTTAGCTTTTAGCTATGGATTTGTTAACCTTTCCCTTCGTAGTTTTGTTAAGTTTTACTTTTTAGCTATGGCTTTTCTACATTTTGCCTCTTAGCTATGGCTTCACTAACTTCTAGCTTTTGCTATGGAATTGCTATATTTTACCTCTTAATTATGGCTTTGCTATCTTCTAGCTTTTAGCTATGGCTTTGCTAACTTTTAGCCTTGGCTTTGCTAACTTTTAGCTATGGCTTTGCTAACTTCTAGCTTTTAGCCACGGCTTTGCTAACATTTAGCTATGGATTTGCTACGTTTTACCTCTTAACTATGGCTATCTAACTTCTAGCTTTTAGCTATGTCTTTGCTAACTTTTTGGTTTTAGCAATGACTTTTCCACATTTTACCACTTAGCTATAGCTTTGCAAACTTTTAGCTATGGCAGATGTTTTATTGTAACATTAATTCTGGGACAGAGTTGATCGCATTCCCTCAGCTCTCAACGTCACAGAAACTAATTTCTCTGGTTAAAAAAGTCCATGAACAGATTTGAAAATGTATGCTCCTCGTCTTCCCATGATCAGAGATTTTAAATGCCATATTTACACAAATGTCAAAAAACAGCTGCAGGCGGAGTAATTAATTATCAGTGACATTTTAAAGCCACTGAGTAAATTAATACTTTTTGATCTTCCAATCACAAGCTCACATTTTTAACCTCTGCGCCACCACTCCCTCAAAATGATTACTGACTCTGATGAATCAACAAAGGTCTATATGATGGTTTATGTCTTCGATGGTCATTGATGTGCCATTTACTGCATTTATGATTAGAAATCATCTCTAACATTTACTTTATAATATTTGCCACAGTAATTTATCGCCTAAATTACTGAAAATAAATGTAAATTTGAAAAACAAAACAACAAGCACCTGACTCTCAGTTCTGCATCAGCACGTACCTCTAGTACAGGTATAAATCACTGCGGCGACACCGGACCGACTCAGCATCTTCACTTCCTACAAACAGATGATTGAGCAGCACGATGAACTGTCTGATGATCACAGAGGGAAGCTGCCGACTGGCCAAACAGAAGTTCTGGTTTGTGCTGGTGTTGGACAAACAGCAGGAGAACGTCCACAGCACAACTCAAGCCTGGAAGACACTTTCAGTCAGACTGTCTTTAAAAAGGCAGCTGGGAAGTTTTCTGCAAACTGGTGGTAAACTCTGAACGAGCAGGACTCCTGCTGATGAAGATGAATGCTGACAAGGATTCACTTCAGTTTGTTTAAATGGCACCAAATCACATCAAAGTTGTCTCAGGGCGTTTTACTGGAGCGTTCACAAACATACCATACCATACCATTTTATTTATTAAGCACTTTCAACAGGAACAAGTCCACACCAAAGTGCTGAACAAACAAACACGCAACAGGCAACACAGACAATGAAGTACAACACGAAAAACATAAAAACATTGCAGATCATAAATAAAACAATCCAATATAAATCAGCTGGGTTACATAGAAAAGACAGTTAGTAAAGTTCTCTCTCTAATAGAGATGCACTGATCCACATTTTCTGACGTCCGATTCGATCCCGATACTTAAATCTGGATATCGACCGATACCGATCCAGTTCCAATATCATCATCATTATTGATTTTATGTAAGGCTGTAATAATCTCCTCTCAAGTACAATGTGTACACATTTATGCATATATGTCCAAAAAGACAACTTGAGGTAAGTTTTATTAATGTTGGATAAGTTTCAAAGTTACAATTAAATTATGCTAATGTCACCGGATCCTTTCTGCGTTGTGCTGGTTTTCTAAATTGATCAGGCCGTGACACGGTTTGTCTTTAAACAGGATGACTCTGTTTATTCTGACAGACATGAAACACACAAAACAACCGTGTTAGAAGCTGCCCACTCCAAGTCCTACACAGAACAAAAGTACATAAAAATTAACTTAATAAATCTAGAAATAGTCGGACTCACCTCAACGCATGGCTCTGGCTCTGGAACCAGTTTCCTTGAGAGGGGTTGGACACTCTTCCACTCTGGAGTTGCCCCTGGTGAGAGGCGCCGAGCAGGAGTGGGCATACTGGTTGCCCCCCATCTTGGTGCCTGTACGTTGGGGTTCACCCCGGTGAACGAGAGGGTAGCCTCCCTTCGCCTACGTGTGGGGGGACGGGCTCTGACTGTTGTTTGTGCCTATGCACCAAACGGCAGCTCAGACTACCCACCCTTTTTGGAGTCCTTGGAGGGGGTATTGGAGAGTGCGCCTCCTGGGGACTCCCTTGTTCTACTGGGGGACTTCAACGCTCACGTGGGCAATGACAGTGAGACCTGGAGGGGTGTGGTTGGGAGGAACGGCCCCCCTGATCTGAACCCGAGTGGTGTTCTGTTATTGGACTTCTGTGCTCGTCATGGATTGTCCATAACGAACACCATGTTCAGGCATAAGGGTGTACATATGTGCTCTTGGCACCAGGACACCCTAGGTCGCAGTTCGATGATCGACTTTGTTGTCGTCTCATCTGATCTGCGGCCGCATGTCCTGGACACTCGGGTGAAGAGAGGGGCGGAGCTGTCAACTGACCACTACCTGGTGGTGAGTTGGCTCCGATGGTGGGGGAGGATGCCGGTCAGACCTGGCAGACCCAAACGTATTGTGAGGGTCTGCTGGGAACGTCTGGCAGAGTCTCCCGTAAGACGGAGCTTTAACTCCCACCTCCGGGAGAGCTTTGAACACGTTCCGAGGGAGGCGGGGGACATTGAGTCCGAGTGGGCCATGTTCCGCGCCTCTATTGTCGAGGTAGCTTATCAGAGTTGTGGCCGCAAGGTTGTTGGTGCCTGTCGTGGTGGCAACCCTCGAACCCGGTGGTGGACACCGGCGGTGAGGGATGCTGTCAGGCTGAAGAAGGAGTCCTATTGGGCCTTTTTGGCTTGTGGGACCCCGGAAGCAGCTGATAGGTACCGACAGTCCAAGCGGCATGCGGCTCGGGTGGTTGCTGAGGCAAAAACTCGGGCGTGGGAGGAGTTCGGAGAGGCCATGGAGAATGACTTCCGTACGGCTTCGAGGCGATTCTGGTCCACCATCCGGCGTCTCAGGGGGGGAAAGAGGTACGAGACCAACACCATTTATGGTGGAGGTGGCGTGCTGCTGACCTCAACTCGGGATGTTGTGAGTCGGTGGGCGGAATACTTCGAAGACCTCCTCAATCCTACTGGCACGTCTTCCA
>JBBPBX010051700.1:6653-24486 GCA_038048925.1 Garcialebias charrua
TTATATAGCGCTTTCCAGCCCCCTGTGAGGAGCCCCAAAGCGCTTTACAATACCAGCCATCCACCCATTCATACACACATTCATACACCGGTAGTGGTAGCCTACCTTGCAAGGTGCCATCCAGACCTACCAGGAGCAACTCGGGGTTAAGTGTCTTGCCGAGGGACACAACGACAGATGGTGAACGGACGCGGGATTCGAACCCCCAACCTTCCGATCGGGGGTCGACTGCCATTACCACTGTGCCACGGCCGCCCGTAAAAAATAATAATAAGATGGCCAGGTCAAGTATTTTCAAGCTCATTTTCTCCACATGCCAGGGAAGTAGCAATTCTGATTCATAAATCTTTACCTATTTGTATAAAAAAGTTATCACATACCCTACTGGGAGATTCATAATAATCCAACTCTCATTGATAAACCAAAACTTTGTTTTGGTTAACCTTTACGGTCCCAATGTAGACAATCCCGATTTTTATAATAATTTGTTTCTTTCTACTACAGCTTTTCAGGGTGAAGTGATCTTTGGTGGAGAATTTAACTGTACTCTTTACCCTAATCTTGACAGATCATCAGGATAAGATTCATCCCACCTAAAAAGTAGAAGGGTTATACAACATTTTATGTCTGAACTAAACTTAAGAGACATATGGAGAGTACAGAATCCAACAAAAAAAGAATATTCGTGCCACTCAACTACCCATAATAGTTACAGCCGTATTGATTTTTTTCAAATTCTTTAGTTGCTAGAATTAAAGATTGTGCCTCTAATAGCATATTAATCTCCAACCACTCACTATGCATGCTTAAATTTTCACCCTTAACTGCATTTAGATGCAATCCTATCTGGCATTTAAAACCCCACTGGTTACTAATGCCAAAATTTTTGAAATATATTGAAACAAATATTGATGATTACTTTAACCTTAATAAATCTGGGACTACAGCAACTATAAGATGGGAAACATTTAAGGCTTTTATATGAGGTCAAATGATGAGCTACATAAAAATAAAGTTAATAAAACTCTCATGGAGATGGTAAAACTTGAAGAACAAATTAAAGAGACTGAACTTGAGATACATTTAAAAGGTTCTAGAGAAAAGCAACAAGAACTGCTAATATTGAGGGTAAAATATGATAAACTATCTACTAATAAAGCTACTTCAGAGATATTCAGATTGAAACAATCCTACTACGATCAGGGAGAGAGGACTGGAAAACTTCTAGCCTGGTACATTAAGGCTACACAGAATGAGAGGGCAATAAATGAAATTACAACTGGAAATGATAACACTAGTGATCCTCAAAAAAATAATGATCTCTTTAAAGATTATTACTCAAAATTATATACGTCTAAAGGACACATACCACAAGAATCATTGGATCCCTTTCTTAATTCAATAAACATTCCCACACTTAGTGAAACAGCTAAATTAGAACTGAATACAGGTAGTCCCCGACTTACGAGCGCTCTGACCTACGAGCGTCCGGACATACGAGCTGGCGAACGAGCAGTAAATTTTAGGGATGTGCCGATCGATCGGAAACCGATCAATCGTCACCGATAATCATTAAAGCGGATGTGATCGGCTTTTGCCTTCAATTACCGATCACAGAGCCTGTGATGCGAAGTTTGCTAACTGCAAAACGTGCGACGAAAAAGTACCTCGTGGAAGAATTTCAACGAAGTCCTTCAACACAACAAACCTAATTCGTCATTAAAATGTTTTAATACGTTTTAATAACTTACCAAAAGCCGTCTGCCAGCGCCGCCATAAGCAACACCTGTTAGCATGTAGCTCCACCGAGTAGCTCCACCGAGTCCGCTCCGCTGCGCAGTTACGGGCAGTCCAGTTTAGCTGCGGCTTCAAAAAGGCTGTCGGCTTTGTTATTCCAAGTTAGCTGGGTGTCCCCCGATATCTTCTGCTTCCAGTCCGACATCGAGGCGAGCTCCAGGAACCTCTGATCGCACAAAGCCGGCTGTCTGCTGCAGGTCCGGTTTAGCATGTTAGCCTTAGCTCATACCATGAGCTGCTGGTCTCGCGCGGTGCTGTGTGAGCGCTCGGCGGAGATCGCGGCTGCTGCTCCAGTCCTGAGACATTCACAGAGTTCAGGGAGTGTTTCCAGTTAATTTATCCGTATGAGGCATCCTCTTATGGGAGAAACAGTCCTCCAAAAGCCGACTGCCGAGTGTGGAGGCGGTATTTCCTGGTTCTTCTTCTTCTTCTATAGAGTTTAATGGCGGTTGGCGAACTCATATTAAGCGCATTACCGCCACCTGGTTCCCGCAGGAAGTTGTTCAAAAAAGCACGAAATTATTTAAAAAAAATAATAATAATGATACTTTACGTATTTATAAAGCCATTTGTAAAAACAGCCAACAGTGCAGCTTTAAGTAGCAAATGGGGTATTTTAGTTTTTTATATGAAGTAATAGATGTGTTTTTTTTTTTAAACAATAAAAACACAAAAAAGTGCTGTATTTTTTTACAAATTTACTAAATTTGTAAAAAAATACAGCACTTTTTTGTGTTTTTTGATGAAAGTGTGTTAGTTAACCGTTTGGAAACACGTTTCCGACCATGTTTATGAACTAATATGAACGTTTTTGATGAAAAACGAGTGTTCGTAGTAGAGCTAGCATAAATGTTCCAACTTACGAGCGAAAATCCGGACTTATGAGAACACGTGCTTAGTGTTCCAACTTACGAATTTTCGTGTTACGAGTAACTCGCAGGAACGGAACTCGCTCGTAAGTCGGGGACTACCTGTATACCAATAACTATAGAGGAACTCTCAAACACAATAGATAAACTAAAATCAGGAAAAGCACCTGGTGCAGATGGGATTCCTTTGGACCTGTATAAAATATTTAAAACAAATTACTGCAGCCCCTCCATACTATGATTGTGGAAAGCTACAACTTTAAAGAATGACCTCACTCCCTGAGAAACGCGATCATAACAGTATTACCTAAACCCAGGAAACCCTCCACCAGTGCAAATCCTTTCGACCAATCTCTCTCATAAATTCTGATGCTAAAATAATATCTAAAGTACTAGCAATTAGGCTTGAGAAATTCTTACCATATCTTTCTAATCCTGTCCAGAACTGATTTATTAAAGGGCGGCGAGCCCATCACGGTATCCGTCGTGTATTAAATATAATACATGAAAAATATGAACATCCCAATACAGCATTACTTTCACTCGATGAAGAAAAAGCATTCGACAGAGTGGAACATAATTACCTCTACAGAGTTCTTTCTCAATTTGGCTTGGGTAGTTATTTCATAAATTGGATTAAAATAACTTATAATAAACCAAACCTCTCAGTTATAACTAATAATATAGTATCTAAACCATTTAATCTAGCTAGGGGCACACATCAAGGCTGTCTTCTCTCGCCCCTCCTCTTTATCCTGGCAATTGAGCCATTAGCTATTGCCATAAGGAATAATCATAATATACATGGTATCAAAATAAAAAGTATTGAATCTAAAATTGGACTCTTTGCCGACGACATTATTTTGATGTTGTCCAATCTGAATTGCTCAATTCCCCAACTACTTAAGACTATCAACGAGTTTGGTTATATTTCCGGTTATCCACAGTATTCCTACGCCCCATGATGCTTTGCGCGAAATGTGCACACGACCCGGTTGACCGGAAACACCGTTTGTTTACATGCGAGTAATACAGTTGAAGACAGTCCAAACTTTGTTGTTTTAGTTCATTAAAAATGTGGGAACACCACTCGTTTTGTTAAAAGAGGAGGGACAAATAAAAAGAAATTACAGATGTTACCTGATCGCGCAGACATAATTTAAAAATAACGCGTTTGCTCCGGCCTCTCGGCTAAGGTTTATTAGCAGCTATCTCGGCTAAAGATACCGGTCGCGTCTGAGATCTATCGTTTTAAGACAGTAAATCTTCCAAAACTCTCATTAATAAACCCTCCCCGAATAAAAATATGTTACCTGATCGCGCAGACATAATTTAAAACTACATAAATAGCGAACGCGTTTGCTCCGGCCTCTCGGCTAAGGTTTATTAGCAGCTATCTCGGCTAAAGATACCGGTCGCGCCTGACATATATCATTTTAAGACAGTAAATCATCCAAAACTCTCATTAATAAACCCTCCCTGAATAAAAAGAAATTACAGATGTTACCTGATCGCGCAGACACAGCCATAGAGTAGGATGCAGGGACACTCTTTCTTTGTTTTGGGTCCGTGTTGAAAACACTGTTGTTTTAGCCAAAGATTTAGCTTGGTCCGGTTGTTGGTGCAGCCGCGAACAGCACAGCAGGTACCTGAACCCCGGTAGGACATTTCAGTAAACGTTCCGTTTAAACAAAAGCTGTGTTTGCTCCGATAAAATGAATGAAAATAACTTTCAAAAACACCTGCGATACATACTCCGCCTATGGAATAAAGGCACTTCCGGTGTCGGACAGGAAGTACAATGCACATTCGCTTCTACAGTGACACCCCCAAGAATACTGTGGATAAAGTTAACGAATCAAAATATGCCATACTATTTTTAAATCAAGCTGAAAGAGAGACTCCACAAATTCTCACCACATTTCAGGTGGCAAAAGACAACCTTACTTACTTAGGCATTAAAATTACTCCAAAAATGGATGATTTGGTTGGTGCAAACTACAGGTCGGTGATTAACTCAATACAGGAATCATTTGACAGATGGTCTACCTTTCCTATTCTTATATCTTTTTCAGGCTATCCCCTTTAATCCTCCAGATGGATTTTTTAAATAAAATCCCAAAAATATTCAATAACTTCATTTGGAATAATAGACGAGCTAGAGTACGTCTATCACTACTATATCTTCCATATGATAGAGGAGGACTGAGTGTACCAAACCTTAGATGGTATTACTGGGCTGCTCAACTTTCTAGTGCATCTTGCTGGTTTTCACCAACTATCCTGCCATGGGTAAAAATAGAAAATATAAACACCACTACCTTATTCCTAAATTCATATCTATACTCAAGGAAATGCAAAGAGTTAATAAAAAACACTTCAAACCCTCTTGTTAAAAACACTATTCGAGTATGGTACGATGTACATAAATTAAAAAAATGAAACACCGTTCTCTCCGATCTGGGGCAATATGTCATTTGTACCAGGTAGGGAAGATATGGGTTTTAAAACATGGCATTCCAAGGGTTTACGCAAAATCGCTGATTAATATGATGAAGGGATTATGGTCTGTTTTGAAGATCTGAAACAGAAATTCAACAATCCAAATAACCATTTTTTTTTTTTAAAGTTTATGCAAGTTAGAAATTTCATCTTGATTTCTCAAAAATCAATAGCATTACCCACACTTACTTCTATAGAAGAGCTAGCAACAAATAGCTGAGAGCTGGAGTAACGTAACTGGCTGTGTTCCAGTACGTGCAGCACTGTTTAACGCCAGATCGATCACTAATAAAACTTTTATAATAAGTGATTTGATCTCAACTCATCGTCTGGATCTGTTTCTGATTACTGAAACCTGGCAGAAAACAGGAGACAACAGCTGCTTCTCTGAACTCCTTCCAAATGGCTACTCCCACCTGAGCGCACCGCGTGGGGCTGGAAGGGGGGGGGGGGCTGGCTGCAGTCTTCAATGAGGCGTTCAAATGCCGTTTGTTGCCTCAGAAAAACTATAACAGCTTTGAAATAATGGTTTTTGTGCTGGAATCTCCTAAACCTCTGCTGTGTGGCCTCTTTTATAGGCCTCCACAATACAATAAAGAATTTCTCAGTGAGTTTTCGGAACTACTGGCTGACCTGCTGCCAAAATTTGACTCGCTGCTCTTTTGTGGAGATTTCAACGTACACACCTGCTACCCAAGTAATCAACTTGGATATGAGTTTCAGGACCTTCTGGACTCTTTTAACCTGTTGCAGTCTGTCTCGGGGGGCACCCACAGCCAGGGTCATACATTGGACCTAATCATCTCCCACGGCCTTCACATATCTGCTGTGGAGATCCTGGACACCTGTATTTCGGACCACTTTCCCATATTATTTGAATTTTCCACCCCTCTTGCATCGAAAGCTGTTCTCCCAGCACATCTCTGCCGCTCCATCACCCCATCCTCCCAAAGTCAGTTCACTGATGCCTTCAAGAGCACTGACTTATGCTTTGCTATCAGCCCGGACCCTTCTCTACATCCTGAGGACTTCATCACCTCCTTCCATCACACCTGCACAACGATCATGGACTCCATCGCTCCTCTCAAACAGGCATCTTCAAAAAACAGACCTTCACCATGGCTCAACGAAACGACGCGGGCTCTTCGACAACGTTGCAGAAAAGCAGAGCGAAAATGGAAGCGGGACCGGCTTCATGTATCTCAGGGAATACTGAGAGACTGTCTCTGTGATTATCAAAATGCTGTGAAGCAGGCCAAATCACAGTACCTCTCCAATTTAATCTCCTCCAGCTCCAACCGGCCGAGGACACTATTCAACACACTCCAGTCTGTCATCAATCCATCTGTCAATGTTCTGAAAACTGCCACTCAGTCTACCTGTGACGACTTTCAGAGCTATTTTGTCAACAAAATAGACTCTATCAGGCAGAACATTGTCAGCCCATCAAACACTGTCCAATCATGTGCGTCTGCAATAACCACAGCTGTTTTTGACCAATTTGACCTGGTCTCACTGCCTAACCTCACCAAGGTGGTTCAGCAGATGAAACCAACAAACTGTTCTCTGGACATCATTCCATCAAAAATATTCAAACAGTCCTTTGATGTAATTGGTCCTTGTGTTTTGTCATTTATTAACAGCTGTCTAATTTCAGGTTATGTGCCATCTGCTTTCAAACATGCTGTGGTCAGGCCTCTTCTCAAAAAACCAGGCCTAGATCCTACAGCTCTCTCCAATTTCAGACCAGCTTCCCATCTGTCATTTTTATCAAAGGTCCTGGAAAAGATTGTTTTTACTCAACTTCAATCTTTGCTTGAGCACAACAACCTGTTTGAAAAATTTCAGTCAGGTTTTCGAGCTCGTCACAGTACTGAATCTGCACTGCTCTAAGTGCAGAATGACATTCTTCTGTCCCTGGATGCAAAAAACCCTGTTCTGCTGGTGATGTTAGACCTCTCAGCAGCTTTTGACACCGTTGACCATCAGGTACTAATCAACCGCTTGTCTTAGCTGGTTGACCTCCAGGGAGCTGTGCTTGAATGTTTCAAATCTTACCTGACTGGGAGAACCTTTTCTGTCATGATAATAATAATAATAATAATGAATTCCATTTATAATGCACTTTTCATTAATAAAAATCTCAAAGTGCTACAAAGTGTAACAAAGCAAAGATCAAAATAAAACAAGTGATAAAATCAAATAAAATCAATAATAATATCGACTAAGATCAAAGATAAAATCATGTGGATGCAGATTAGGCTTGCTTAAAAAATAAATAAAATAAAACAAGTGATAAAATCAAGTAAAATCAATAATGATATCAGCTAAGATCAAAGATAAAATCATGTGGAGGCAGAATAGGCTTGCTTAAAAAGAAAGGTCTTTATGCTGCTTTTAAAGTCAACCAGTGACTGTGGAGCTCTCAGGTCGTCAGGGAGGGAGTTCCACAGGCGGGGGGCAGCCACACAGAATGCTCGGTCTCCCATGGTCCTCAATTTGGTCCGAGGAATATGAAGTAAATTACTGTTCTGTGATCGTAGAGACCGGGTGGATGAATATGGTGCAAGAATGTCCTTTAGATAGTCTGATAGGCGATCTGTCCTCCTCTTCATCAACCCCTCTGACCTCTGGCGTACCACAGGGATCCATTCTGGGGCCAGTCCTCTTTTCTCTTTACATGCTGCCATTAGGATCAATCATTGCACGTCATAATCTGGCTTTTCACATGTATGCAGACGATTTACAAATCTATCTGCCAGTCACTCCCAACCCCTCACTCAGTTCAAACACTCTTGTCAACTGCTTAAATGACATTAAGTACTGGCTGTCTCAAAACTTCCTCCACCTAAACACAGATAAAACTGAATGCATTTTATTTGGTGCACCCGATGACACCAGCAACATCCTTCCCAGTCCCAGTGTTGGTTTTCCCCTCCCCCACTTCAACCCGGTGGTCAGAAATCTTGGAGTGCAGCTTGACTCCAACTTAAAGTTTGATAAACAGATCAGTTCTGTTGTCAAGACCAGCTTCTTTCAGCTCCGTCTGCTCTCCAAAGTCAAGTCATTTCTCAGCCGTGGTGATCTGGAGAAGGCCATCCATGCCTTTGTGACCTCCAGACTTGACTATTGTAATGCTTTGTCAGAGTCAGAGTCAGAGTCAGAGAGAATTTATTGTCATTTGCACCGCATGTAGTACATGTGTTGAAAACGAGATTATGTACACAGGGTCCCAGTTACATCCAACAACAAATGCAAGAGAAAAACAATAATAACATCTAGGATTAACTAAGAGAGACATCAGCTAGTAATACACTAAGCCCTAATGTAGTAGAAAAACATCATTATAAACAGCAGCACGAACATGAGCAGATGGTCACAGATGAACGCAGCAACAAGAAACAGATCAGCATCAGCATGATGTGACATTTTGCAGTGTTTATTCTTATTATTTATTTATTCATGAGTCTGACAGCCTCAGGGTAGAAGCTGTTCCTCAGTCTAGTGGTTCTACATTTGATGCTCCTCAACCTCCGTCCCGAGGGGAGTGGTGCAAAGAGTGAGTGTGCTGGGTGAGTGAGGTCTTTCATGATGCAGGTGGCTCTTTTTCTGCATCTGGAGGTGTAAATGTCTGTGATGGTGGGGAGACTGACTCCCACAGACTTCTGTGCAGCCTTCACCACTCTCTGTAGAGCTTTCCTCTCTGCAACTGTGCAGCCTCCATGCCACACGTTGATGCTGGAGCACAGGACGCTCTCCACTGCACACCTGTAGAACGAGGTGAGGACTGAGCTTCTCAGACCAGCTCGTCTCAGCCGTCTGAGGAAGTAGAGTCTCTGATGACCTTTCTTGATCAGGCTGGTGGTGTTATTGCTCCAGCTGAGGTTATCATTCATGTGTACACCCAGGTACTTGTAGCTGGAGACCACCTCCACCGCAGATCCACCTATATACAGTGGGGTGTGGGTGTGTTTGTTCCTTCTGAAGTCCACAATCATCTCCTTCGTCTTCTTCACATTCATGTGAAGGTTATTCTCTTTGCACCAACTCTCCAGATGTTCCACCTCCTGTCTGTAGCTGGATTCATCATTATCTGTGATGCATCCCACCACAGCTGTATCATCTGCAAACTTAACAATATGACAGCCTGGATGTGTGGCTGTACAATCATATGTGAGCAGAGTAAACAGAAGAGGGCTCAGCACACATCCCTGAGGAGAGCCAGTGCTGAGGGTGATGGTGGAGGATGTATGTTGGTATTAATCAATCCTCCATCTCCCGTTTACAGCTTGTACAGAACTCTGCCGCACACTTTTTGACCAACACACGAAAATATGAACACATCACCCCTGTCCTGTCCTCTCTACACTGGCTCTCGGTTCAGTTCAGGATAC
This sequence comes from Garcialebias charrua, assembly GCA_038048925.1. NCBI lineage: Eukaryota > Metazoa > Chordata > Actinopteri > Cyprinodontiformes > Rivulidae > Garcialebias > Garcialebias charrua. The sequence goes on from JBBPBX010051700.1 coordinate 16,216, forward strand.
AGTTCAAGCTGCTCCTGTTTGTTTTCAAAGCTCTGAATGGACTCGCACCTCTGTACATCTCAGAACTTTTGAAAGTCCATCAGCCCAGCAGAGATTTACGATCTGCCAGTCAACACCTGCTGGAGGTGCCTCGCTCAAGGTACAAACAATGGGGAGACCGGTCCTTTTCTGTTGCCGGCCCAAAAGCCTGGAACAGCCTCCCCCTTGAGCTGCGTGCCACCTCTGATCTGACTCTGTTCAAAACCAGACTGAAGACCCACTTGTTCAAAAAAGCTTTCAATGTGTAACTTTTATTACTTTTGGTATTTTAGTATGTAGCATTTCTTTTATTTCCATTGCCTTCTTTTATTACTGTTGTTTTTTATTCTATTTTCACTGATTTATTGTTCCAGTTTATTCATCTTTTTATCCTGTTAAGCACCTTGGTCAATGCAGGGCATTGTAGGAAGGTGCTATACAAATAAAGTTTATTATTATTATTATTATAAATAGCCATTTAAGGAAGGGCCTAATATCCTGCTTTTATAACAGTATCAAAGACAGCTCTCAGACCTCAGAACAAAAAAGAATTGCATGGTGTGAGGACTTGAAATGTAATATATCAGTAGAGGAATGGCAGAGGGCCTGTTTGAAGGTACAGACACAATCTATTAATACTCAATTAAATTAATCCAATACAAATGGCTGATGAGAACATATATTTTTCCAACACTACTAAATACATTTAATCCCAACAATCCTGATACATGTGCCAAATGTGGGGATAAAGGTAGTTTGATTCATTGTCTTTGGGAATGTACTGAGATCCAGAAATTCTGGAAGGATGTATTTGACAAAATTTCACTTATTATCGGTACTAAACTTGATCCGTGTCCAAGGTTGTGTATCCTAGGACTTTTCCCCGCTCAAATCCAATTAAGTAAGAGTGATCAAAAATCCATAATTTATTGTCTGGTCCAGGGCAAATACAGTATAGTATAGCTAGAGCCTGGAAATCTATAATTAGGCCTCAAATAAAAACTTGGATGTCTACATTATCAAGCTCTCTTGCCTTGGAGAAACTTACATTTATGCTAATGGGTAAATATGATGTGTTCAAAAAGATATGGGATAAGTTCCCTTATCTGTCAGTCTCTCGGTGCAACACTATTGCTATGGGAAATTGCAGCCCGCGTGATTACCTGAAGGAATACATTCATGCCTTTATGGCAGAGAACGTCAGCGTCACCCCAGAGGCCCCGCCCTCTGGGTACTTAGACGCGGACGCCCATCCTAACGGTCTCTTTTTGCCCTTCACCTTGCTTAAAACCTGAACTTTGTGGGACTTCTCTGTAAACACATCACTCATTAGAGGTGAGCTTGCTCCTTACGCTGAGCGTACAGATAAATTTATTGCGTATTGCTGGACTGGCGAGAGCCAGTCCCGCGTTTTTTCTCCTAACCTCGAAGCTTCTCTCTTTGCAGCTGCTTCGCTTGATGGCGCTAACTGCGCGACACCGCTCCCCTGCTAACGAGTAACAGGCAAGCCTGCGAAAGCAACGCAACGAGGGAAACGTCTCCGGACAACGTTAGCACTGCTAACGAGCTTGACTCTTCTCTGCCATGGCTCTTGAGAAGGTAAAGCAAAAACCCCAAAATTTTAAGAAGACCAGCAGGCCAGCGAGCCCCAGCTCCCGTGCCTTTTCTTTTCTTCTGTTCCGCCGCTCGGTTAGTGGATGCTAACCGCACAACACGCTACCTGCTAAGCTAACGAGGTTAACAGGCTAGCAGCCACGAGCAGCTCAGCGAAAGGACTTCTTCGGATGGAGAAATCCAGCAGGCCAGCGAGCTCCGGCTCCCGAACCTGCTTCAGCGGATCTGGCTACCCCCTTTCAGCAGCGGACACCCACGAGGCCTGTCCAGTTGGCTATGTGATGCCACACGCAAAGACACTTGATGCTTTTCTCGCAGATGACCCCGGAGAAAGGTGAGTGGAAATCGAGTAACCCCGCTGCTAACTGGCTAGCTCACACGGTTAGCCCGGCTTACCGAGAGCACCCATGACAACACGGGGTGGAAGGTCAGCGTTGCTAACACGATTAGCGTGGCTACGAGCGAACAATGAAGGACTCCATCGTGAGGTATGTGAAAATGCTTGGTCTAGCTTGCTAGCTAACCTTCTCATGTTTTGCCTGTTTCGCTATCCTGTGTAGCCGAATCGATGATAAAGTTCATCGCTTAACTAAGTTTATTTACCGATGCTACGCTGCTCAATGTCCCATTTAGCACCGCTAGCGGGCTCACAAGTACTTCCACGTTTAGCTCCTGCTAACAAGGAGGCTCTCTGACCAGCATAGCCCAAGAGGAGGAATTTCAGCTCACCTGTTCAGCTACGCTAACTGGTAGTTTTCCTATGCCCACGACAAAAACGTTGTGACGCTGAGAGCTTATCCACCTATGAGGTTATGGATGACTCTCGGACGTTAACCATGTCAGGGCCAGAGGGACCCTGGTGGGGTGGACAAGGACGAGCGGCCTCGATGCTGCAGGTCCACCAGGCAGAAAAGCTGCAAGAGCTGCAAGGGGCCACCAACAAAAAGAAAAAGCCACATCTCTGGTCAGAAGTCACAGGTCACCCCAGTACTTCTCCTGCGGTGCAGAGGGAAAGCAGAGGCCTTCATGACCCTGAGATTCCCCTGCACCATTACAGGCGCTTTTACTCACAGAGGGAGAGAAAATGCTGAACTTTTACCACCAGTACCTGTGTTAGAGGAGCATAGACTAGCTGGTTCAGAACGTTTAAACACACAAGAACACTCAGACGCTTGTGTAATAAAGAGAAATTGCCATCCACACATGACAATAAAGTCTCAGACTACTGAGTACTTCCTGGTCCCAAAATGGGAACAGGGATTGAGGCCCATCTTGGACCTCCGGGATCTGAACAGAAGAAGAAAGACGTGCAAATCTAGGATGTTGACACTCAGACGAGCCATCTGCTCGGTGCAATCGAGAGATTACTTCTGCACGGTGGATCGGAAAGAGGCTTTCCTCCACGTGAACATCCTACCCTGCCACAGAAAATATCTCCGCTCTGTCTTCAGGGGCTCCGCGTCCGAGATTTTTGGCAGTACCTTGTGACCTGAAAACCGCATACCGGGCATTCACAAAATGCCTGGACGCGGCCCTGACCCCGTGGAGGGATTAAAGGGTCAGAGTTATGAATTATTTAGACAATCTGTCCATTCCTGGACACAGCAGACATCCCAGATTACCTTATTTCTGGGAGTACAGCTCAACTTCACACTGTACAAGGCAAAGCTCTCAGATGCATGGGTTTCAGCCCTCTACCTCTGCCTGACAGGTTCCAGCTAGGCCAGAGAGTGCCTCTCAAGCTGTGCCAGAGTCTCTTGGACCTGTTGGCAGCAGCTATTGTCTGTGTACCTCGGGCCCTATTAAGAATTCGCCCTTTGCAGATATGGATCAACAAACAGATGTATCCTGCAGTAAAGCAATCTGAAACCATCCCAGACTACCGTGTTTTTGGGAGTATGGATCGACACCATGTCGTACAGGGCACGACTTTCAGAGGAGCGTATTTCTTTGACACGTCACGGGCTGGCACGTTTTCAACTGGGCCAGAGAGGGTCCCTCAAGCTCTGCCAGTGCATTTTTGGGCCAGCTGGCAGTAGCCATTCCCTGCGTGCCACAGGCACTATTAAAAATGAGTGCTCTGCAAATATGGTTAAAAAAACAAACACGTCCTGCCCCCCCTCAGGCGTGCAGGGAGGATTCTGATTAGCTCAGAGTGTCTGACCACCTCAAAGGGAGGATGGGAAGCAATCTGCAGAAACTAGAACGTCTAAGGCCTATGGAAACAACGGGAAGCAAGATTACACATCAATTTCCTGGAATTAAAGACTGTTTACCTGTCAATGAAACACTTTTTCAAAGAAAAAGGGGACTGATTGTAGGACAGCATGTCCTGGTAAAGTCAGATAACAGGACAACAGTGTCCTATATCAACAGGGAGAGAGGGACAAGGTCCCGACCCCTCCTCGGTCTGACACACAAGCTGCTCACGTGGTATGGCCACAGAATACTGTCCCTGAGGGCGACATACGTCCAGGGCGAGACAAACTACGGAACAGACGCCCTCTCAAGAGGACCGCTGTTAGCTTCAGAATGGAGGCTGAACCCACGGGTCGTGGACCAGATCTGGTCACGATACGGACGGGCATCTGTCGATCTGTTCAAATGCAAAACCAGCACGCACTGTGCTCTGTGCTTCTCTTTGAAGGAAACAGACGCGCCGCTGGGAGCAGATGCCCTGGCCCATAGCTGGCCAGCAAGGGAGCTATATTATGCATTTCCCCCTGTCCCTCTGATTCAGGTGACATTGGAACGTGTATGCAAGGGAGCTCTTTCCCTGATATCAATAGCCCCCAGATGGCCACAGAAACCGTGGTTCCCAGAGATAATCTCACTGTTGTCAGGAACACCGTGGCAGCTGCCCCCCCACAGGGACCTGTTGACTCAGGCACACGGGCAGCTCTTTCACCCACGTCCAGAACTGTGGCAGCTCTCAGCCTGGCCTGCTGAGAGGAACAGGCTGATGGCCTCTGGCCTTCCCAGCAACGTCATAAACACGATACAAGGAGCCAGAGCACAGTCAACTCAGACTCTCTACGCTCGTAAATGGCGTGTTTTTGAGGTTTGGTGTCTGGAGAGGAATATTATTTTATATTCCTGTGACTTGGTCCAACTCCTCACCTTTTTACAGGGCCTGCTGAAGAAAGGCAGCTCATTTTCTACCATTAAGGTGTTTTTGTCAGCCATCTTGGCATGCCACGAAGCCTGGAGGGGTAATACGTTTCATGAAGGGCGTACTGAGGAAAGGACCCCCAGCAAGACTTTGGCCCCTGATTGGGACCTACAGTTAGTCCTGGATGATCTTTGTAAGCCTCCATTTGAGCCTATTAGCAGCATTAAGATAGATTTGTTATCTTATAAAACTACCTTGCTCTTAGCTCTTTTCTCAGCTAAACGTATGGGTGACCTCCATGTTTTCTCCGTACACCCAATGTGTACTAGGTTTGTCCCTGACGGGTCAAAGGTCACCATGCGTCCAAACCCTGCATATGTGCCAAAGGTTCCAACTCTAAATCCCAGAAGTCTGGATTTTGGTCTCTCAAAGTTTCCTCCCTACCCTGTCCTCTCTGAAGGACAGAGGAGGTGGAATGCACTCTGCCCTGTCAGGGCCCTAAGTGCTTACATTGAAAGTACTGTCAGTTGGAGAAAATCAAACCAGTTGTTTGTATGTTTTGCCAATCCAGCTGCTGGCAGAGCCCTTTCAAAGCTGCACCTCTCACACTGGGTGATCGAGGCTTTAGAGAGGGCATACAGCAACAAAGGTCAACAGGTGTCCTCTGGGGTACACGCCCATGCCACTCGAGGACTAGCAGCATCGTGGTTCCTTTTTTAAGGGCGTACCAGTTGCAAACATCTGTGCTACTACAAACTGGAGTTCAATGAACACGTTTGCAGAGCATTATGGTTTGGATGTCACTGCATGTGACGTCACTCAGGCTGTACTCTCTAACTCAGAGTAGAGAACAGCCAAAACGCCTGATGTATAAGGCTGAGGTTCTCACAAGCATGCATTTTACTGAGCATTTCAAGGGCGTGAATGAATTACGTTCCCATAGCAATAGTGTTGCACCGAGTGACTGACTGATAAGGGAACTGAAAGTTATGCACCATAACTCATGTTCCCTGAAGGAGGGAATGAGGTGCAACACAGTTGGCCCTTTTCAATGCTGAAGCTCGGTGAAGTGCACTTGGAGACCGTTTGGATGGACGTCCGCGTTTAAGTACCCAGAGGGCGGGGCCTCTGGGTTGACGCTGACGTCCCCTGCCGTAAAGGCGTGAATGTATTCCTTCAGGTAATCATGCGGGGGCGCAATTTACCATAGCAACAGTGTTGCACCTCGTTCCCTCCTTCAGGGAACATGAGTTATGGTGCATAACTTTCAGTTTTTGCTATTCTTGGAAAATACAAATACTTATAATGAGGAATGACTGAATGTAAAAATAAGCTAGCTTATGCTCTCATTCTTATAGTGACTTTGAGTGTGTTATCTTCATATTATTTCCACATGTATTCACTTGTATGAAAAATGTATGAAACTGAATTACTAAGGACTTGATGTCTAGCCCAAAGGAGAACGAGGGTTTCACTTCATATTTAACATGGGGACAGTGACTAAAGCTCATGGACTAAGTCTCACCATGTATATTTGGGATAACAAACTAAAAGTACTTTGTCTCACTGTAATTGATTAATATTTGTCACCTTGAATGTTGGTTTGGTCGAATGTTTTGTGCATTTTTAAATTACTAGTCTGTATGTCTTTTTTGAAATATAAAAAACAATAAAAATATTTATTGAAAAAAATCACCTTATTACTTGTTTCTGTTGTTCATAATTTAAATCCGCTGACATGTAAATTATAGGAAAATCTGATCGATCAATCAAACTGTACATGTTTGATGGTAAATTTATGATTTGTTAATAAATGATTAATCTCCTGGTGGATCTAATATAAATTAACGTTTCATGCCTTTTACATCTCTCATCATCTCGTCACCAATTTATCATTTAAATCCTTGAAAAATAAGAGAACTCGTGATATAATTGATGATAAGGTTGACAGGTAACACCTGCTCATTCTTACATTTTGGTGTACTGGACAGTCAGTAAATCTGACAGTACCTGTACCCTTACATAAACTTCACAGTTTTGAAATTGAAATGGTCTGTGTTATACTTTTAGTCAACCTTGTCGTGTTCCTCTTTTGTATTGTCAGGTATGTGTGCCCATTTTACACTGGGAGAAAAATAGGCAAGTCTTAAAGACAAATGAGTAACTTGAGACTTCTAGGGACAAACGAAGATACAGGCAGGTAGAACCATTCAGACCTCTGTGACACAATGACTAAACTTGAACCCTTGCTAAGGTCTGCAATAAATTCTGCTGTCCTTTAGCAGTTAAGCAAATAAAAAGCTCCCATAAAAGTTGGAGTCATTAAATGGAAGGGGTAGTAACACGGACCAGTAGTTGACTGGGATGCTTATTAGATAAGGGCATGTATGAAATTACTAGCCACATTGACTTAGGACTGAATTTTGCTTCATATTTAATCATCCTTGCAAGCATGGACTGATAGCTGTCTAACGACTGCACAAGTCACCAATTATTAGTTCAAATAAATCAGTAGGTGGTCTAAAAACTACGACTGCACTCAGAAATGTTGTTAATGCCTTGTGACACTTATACAGTTTAGCTTATTATTAGCTTTGCTCCTTACTAAATGCCTCTGCACCTAATTAAACTGCTGTCACTGTCTGCTGTAACACCCGTTTAGAAGCCAAGAGTCCAAATGCGGATTACTTTAAGCCAGTGGCCTTTCTTTATATCAAGGCCTGCCTCCGTCATAAATTTCTGCTTCAGGCTTTGGAGACTGCTCATTATCCTGCTGCTTCCTTTGCCAGCCACGCACTGGATCTTAAACATTGGAGCTCGCAGAGGAAAACACTTCCCCCTTCAACTCATTAGACACTAGAGAACCTCATTTCCACATAAATGTTTACACAAAGATGTCTCTTTGCCAGAACAGCCTGATGGTTTGAACCCCCCAGACTCCCCGTTTAATCTTTGCCTGCCACATCAGAAGGCCTTTAATATGCCTCAAATGATGATTAATCATGAGTTTGTTACAAAACAAAAATATGCTTTGTGTCAAGAAATGCTGAAACACCAGTTCTGATAAACAGAAAATTGCACAACACAAGGTTTAGCGTAACATGCACCGTCTTGAATTTGAAAAACAATATAAGTTTTTGACTCCATCTTTTGAAGTCTAAAACTAAATGACATAACAACTTTGAAAATAATGATCTCATGTTCCGCCATTTTGCAAAAGCTAAAATAATTATATAATAAAAGTCGTATGAAAATTTATGACTGTATCTACAGGCTTTGTACATTTGTTCAAATAAATTCTAGAATTTCTATTCTGCATTAAGACTTTTTGTTATTAAATCACATCATGTTGCAACATTGTCTCTGTTTTAATGGAATTTGATTTTTTTTCCCCAATCAGTCATAATTTGGTTTGACAGGTTGCCAAATCCTCCCACAATCGTCTATAATAAGTCCTATACATTTCGACTCACTGAACATACAGTGAGAAGGGTTCAAGATGTTTGCAACAACTCTGATTGTTTTGT
>JBBPBX010051701.1:4295-16171 GCA_038048925.1 Garcialebias charrua
AGTGCTGAGCTAACCAGGCAGTCGTACACAGGCAGGAGCCCACAAGCAGCCACCAAGAACAGACAGAGGTGGTGCCTGGAGGTTTCACATGTGGAGTCAGACAACGAGCAGGACACTGAATTCAGCGAAGAAGAGTCGGCTCAGAACTGTCAAGTAAGGGGAAGGGGGAGGATGCTCGACAGAAGCGGAATGTTTACAAATGTAGGTAAACGTAGATGTTTAACAACCTGTTAAAATACAGCAAAATGCAGGAAATCACACCTACTTTATTAAAAACTTTCTGGAGGAGGACCCCCCACGCACACACACATACCTGACCACATTTCCTCACTTTGCTGTCTATGCGCCATGGCTCTACATGTAAATATTGCCACCATCACCTGTTTTCTTCTCATAAAAACTAGACCTGCACACTTGCTGTTTGTCTGTGTCACTTTCCTTTCCTTTGAAACCCCAGTCGGTTGAGGCAGATGGTCGCCCATCCTGGGTTTGTTGGAGGTTTCTTCCTGTTAAAAGGGTGTTGGTCCTTTCCACTGTCACCCCCATGATAAAGAATCAATTGACAAAAGAATCAATACATTTCTCTTCAGTCTTTTTTTTTTATTCTTCTATTTCCCTTTCAATCTCTTTTCTTGTTTTATTTATTTATTTGTTTATTTGTCCCGGATTCAGAGCTCTTTTACTCCTGGAACATAACACTGACTCGTATCCATGAAATGATGCAATTAAGGTTCCTACTGGGGGCTCAATCTGTCACGTTAACACATGCTAAACCCCCACTGAGGGCTGGGTAGTGCTGAATGGAAGTGGGTCGACAGGTAAACTGAAGAAGCTGCAAAAATACAAATAAATTGTTTACAAAACTAAATCAAAAAATGAGAACAGAAAGAACTGGAGAAGGGGAGTTTGTTTTGTCCTTTTTCTGCTCCTCCTTCTGTACATTTACTGCTTCAACGGACAACGGATGAAAATTAGCTATTGTGCTAACTCCGGCATATTTACATTGATGCTTTCCATTCATTCATTCAACCTTTATTTATACAGGCTAGCCTCGTTGAGTCACGGGGACTCATTTACAAGAGGGACCTGTCTCACTCACACCAAACAACCATCCACTCTCACACTCACACCTAGGGTCAATTTAGAGTCACCAATCAGCCTAACAAGCATGTTTTTTGGTCTGTGGGAGGAAACCGGAGTACCCGGAGGAAACCCACGCATGCACGGGGAGAACATGCAAACTCCACCCAGAAAGGCCCCGGACCGGGATTTGAACAGGCAACCTTCTCGCTGAGAGGCAGCAGCTCTACCAGTTGTGCCCGTGCTGCTTACTGCTGTCATGTTGATTAATATGCATTGTCCTAACTTAAATAAATAAATTTAATTAATTTTCTTTTTAAAAACAGAATTGTATTATGCACATCTAGTTTCTAAACCAGCATCTAGCATTCATTAAAAAGGAGAAGTACAGTTTGGGAGTTTTCAGCAAACTAGACAACTGTAGTGTCTGTAATTATCAGCGTTTAATCACTACTTCAAATTATTAGGTAGTTATTTAATCCCTCAATATTCAGATTTTTTGTTCCCTCTCTACAATCATTAAGATTTTTAGTCTTGACAAAATCCAAAGTGTTTTGTTCCAGAGTGAATGTCGAATGTTCCTCACCAAATGTGCTGCAGAACACCAACTTGGACACCATACTGAGCAGCGCAGGGGCTCCTCAGGGGACGGTCCTCTCACTGTTTCTGTTCACCATCTACACCTCGGACTTCAGGAAAAAATCACAATCCTGCCATCTGCAGAAGTGCTCGGATGACTCTGTCATTGTGAGCTGCATCACTGGTGACCAGGAAGCTGAATACAGAGGTGTGGTGAACAGAACCACCTGCAACTCAACGTTAGAAAAACTAAAGAGCTGCAGGTGGACTATAGGAAGAAGACCAGCCCCCACAACTCTGTCAACATCAAAGGCACTAAGGTGGACATTGTGGACTGCTACAAGTACTTGGGGGTCTACATAGACAATAAGCTGGACTGGACAGCTAACACAAACGAAAGGCAAGAGTCGCCTTTTTCTTCTGAGGAGACTCAGGCCCTTTAATGCTGATTTGAATAAATGGGTGATTAACAGGCTTCTGCAGAACTTGAGGAAGTGTCGATAATCAAATCACTGAATCAGGTGTGCTGGAGCAAGAAACAACTGAAACATGCAGGGTGGCGTTCCTCAGGGACCAGGGTTGGGAATCACTGCTTTAATGTCTGCAGGACCTCGCTGCAGATGTTTTACCACTCGATGGTCTCCAGCGTCTTCTTCTACACTGTGATGTGCTGGGGCAGCAGGGTGAAGAAAGCTGAAGCCAACAGACTTGATAAACTCATAAATAGAGCTGGTTCCGTTCTGGGAGTGGAGCTACAGTCTCTGACAGAGGTGTCTGAGCAGAGGATGATGAGGAAACTGTTCCAGATCCTGAACAACATGTCACACCCCCTGCATGATATGCTGGACTCCTGCCGCAGCACCTTCAGTCGTGGACTGAGACCACCCAGGTGCTCCACAGAACATCACAAGAAGTCCTTCGTCCCTGTGGCTATCAATCTTTTCAACTCCTCCCCCTTTCTACACATAGGACAATAAAATTCATCCTGTACTACAATAAACACTTTAATGTCTCTGTCTACACCTGTTTAGAACTTAATTGTTGATATTTTTATATTCTCTGTTATTTTATATTTTACGTGATTCCTTGTGTTTGTTCCGTTGTATTGGCACAACAATTTCCTGTGGGATCAATAAAGTTCTATCTTATCTTAAAATATTAGTAAACAGCTGGATTTTTTTCTGAAACATGAAGAGCTTTGAATCCTTCAGGATGTGATGCTCCTTTGCATTCCCACTGTGTCAAAATGGCTTTGCACGATTGTCAGCTGGCTAGACCTGTGAATATGGAATAAAGGTGTGCCTGGTGTGGCTTGAGGCAGCTGGGGCTGCTGGTTTCTCAGTTGTGATAATTTGATGAGGCTTTGTAGTTGGCTAGTTTTATAAATAAAATTTAAAATTCACAACCTTGTATTCAGTCTCCTTTTTGTGTTGCAGCCCAATGAGCCATGTCATTTCATAAACTGGGGTCTCATCCAGGATCTAAACTTTGAACATCTCAACGTCAATCAGTTACAAGTGCATTCGTTGATAAATGAGATATTTTATTAACAGACAAACAAACACATGGCCCCATGAGACCCCCTGATGTACACTCTGGGGGATGCTCCATGAGTATATTATTGGGGGTCATTCAGTCCCTACAGAAGTGGTGTGAATGTTTTCTTTGCATTACCAGCAGTACGTTGGACCCCTTCAGGTTGATACTTGGACTCTGTCAGGGCTGCCTGTTAGCACAGATTCTGTTCATAACTTTTATGGACATAATTTCTTGGTGCACTTATGGGGCAGAGGGAGTCTGGTTCAGTGACCTAAGAATTCCATCTCTGCTATTTGCAGATGATTTGGTCCTGTTAGTGCTATCATATGATTTCAAGCTATGGAGCAGTTCCCAGTCAAGTGTGAAGTGGCTGAGATGAGGATCAGCACCTTCAAATCTGAGGCCGTGGTCCTCAGTCGTTAAATGGTTCATTGCCCTCTCCAGGTTGGGAGTTATTGGAGGGGTTCAAGTAGTTATCCTGTATCATGCAAATTTACAAAACTACTTTGTTCATAAAACACTTAACCTCCTCAGACCCGAACTCTAACATGATATGCATTTTTAACTTCCCTATGTTATTTGGGTTGATTGGGACCTGATGAGTGTAAAAACCAAGATTTATCTTTTTACATGATGCAGTCTCTGAGAAAAATGATGTCCACATATGTGGACATTCGTTTTAAAAATAGATAAAACACAACAAATTTACAATTGGATAATGATATGCAAAACTATTTATTTTGTGTCTGAACACAGCAGTATTTTTCCTAAGTGGAAAAACAATATAAAAAACTAGTTTCTTGTCCCATCTCAGACAGGTTAGGATTAGGGGGTTAGGTGTAGGGTTAGGGGGTTAGGGTTAGGGGTTGAACGAGTACATAATTTTTAACCTCGACATTAACATAAAAAAACTTCGAACGACGCTCGAGTAGCCGATGACGTCACAGTGTCTTATGATGCAAAATAAATAAATAAATATAAATGCATAAAAACGTCTTTACAAAAAGAAAAAAAAGACCAACAAAACATTGGGAGCATTTATTATGCTCCTATCATTTATCATACTGCAGATAAGTCACAGGAAAAACAAAACTATTAGTTATTATTATTAATTTTAAAAGTGAAAGTAATGCGCTGAAAACCGAAACTTAAAAAACAAATGGGGCCACAGCCACACCGTACCACCGCCTGCAGTGCTGTGCAATTTAGGTTTACTTTTAGAGATTGTGTTTATAGATTTTTAATAGCTCTAGAGAGATGAATATTTGTTTCTTTTTCTTTGTGAAACGAGAGAGATGAAGCCGTTTCGGCCGTGTTATATATGGGACCTGCATTGCAACACTGCCCTCTGCTGTCACAATCTACGGTGTTCATAGCAAAGAACGTCAACAGGATGTTTCAATGAGTAGCGCAATTTATAAAATTATAAACTGTTTTACCTTTTTGACAAGACTGGACCAGCTCCATACATCCGTGCGCACAAAGGAATCCATTTTGTAGCGTCTACTAAAAGCTAAAAGCTACCCCGCGCTCTGTTTTTATCACGTGATGTGACGTACAGACCTTACTGCGACGTGATGACGTCACTACGGGTACCCGAGTTGGACAAAAAAGCCTCGATAGAAGTCAAAGCACTCGATGTGACGTACAGACCTTACTGCGACGTGATGACGTCACTACGGGTACCCGAGTTGGACAAAAAAGCCTCGATAGAAGTCAAAGCACTCGATCTGTCGAAAACTCGGTTAATCTGTTAAAGCACTACTCAGGACAGAGGTTGAGGAGCATTAAGTGTAGAACCACTAGACTGAGGAACAGCTTCTACCCTGAGGCTGTTAGACTCGTGAATAAATAACCAGAATAATCACTGCAAAATATCACATGTGGTGCTGATCTGTTTCATGTTGCTGTGTTCATTCGTGCCCATCTGCTCATACAGACTCATGTTCGTGCTGCTGTTTGGAGTGATGTTTTTCTATGATATTAGTGCTTAGTGTATTGTTAGCGGATGTTTTTCTTAGTTCATATCTTACGCCAAAATTACACTACATGCGTTCCGGCTCCGCCCCGCTCCAACCTCCGCAGCAAATACGCACCCATTATAATCAATGACAGAATTTACACTGGCTCCGCACGGCGGCAGCGAGCTGCGGAGAGCGGACGGCAGTCCGTCAAAATTAGAAATTTTTCTATTTCTGCCGGACGCCGGAGATGTGCCGGAGTCAACTTTTGAAGATTACGTCGCACCAACAGGAAAAGGAACGAGCACAACTTCCGTATTTACAAAATAAAATCACCACGGGCAGACTAATCCTAGCTCTATACTAGGGGTGGGCCATATCGTCTCGTCTACGATAATACCGGTGGATTTTTTGACACCGGTGAAAAAAATTATATCGCGGCATCCTATGATGACGTCATTTGACTGCGTCACTTTGCGATAACGGTGGTTTTGTGGAGGAACGCGGACCGCGTGAAGCAGCAGACAGCAGCCGGTGTTCCGTGGAGACTGCCTTCATGTGGAGATGCCCTACATTTTGTTAATACGCATGCGCGCGCACACCGAACCCGAGGAGGAGGAACGAGCTAGCATTAGCCTCATAGCTGCATCCTCGTAGCTTCACCGGGCAGCCGGCTTTGAGCGATCAGAGGTCCCTGGAGCTCGCCTCGATGTCGGACTGGAAGCCGAAGACATCGGGGGACAACGCGCTAACTTGGAATAATAAAGCCGACAACCTTTTAGGAGGTGCGTGCAGCTAAACCGGACTGCCCGGAGCTGCGGGTTTGGGGGCTAAAATGCTAACAGCTGAACGCGGCGCGCACAGACTGCGGCGTCGGTAAGTCATTAAAACTTTTTCTGTCTCCAACTGTATGAAGTTAGGATACTAACAGTCCTTCTGTAAAGGGTTTAAACTGCGTGGTGCTACAGAAAGCTGCGAAGCTCAGACGTAACGCAGCGGTGCTAACAACTGGAGCTAACAGCTGGAGCTAACAGCAAACTGATGACAGAAGCTGCCGCTTAAAGTAAGAAATTATTATTTTTATTTACTGTATGCTCTTTTAAAATGTGTTAAAGTGTTAGAATAGTCATTACCGCACACCTCAGTGGCGGCTGGTGCGGTATATATATTTTTGCTTGTTAAATATGAATATTTTTTTTGTATTCTGGTGACTGTTGTGAAATATCGTCTGATATCGTTATCGGGGTATTTCAAAAAATATATCGTGATATCATTTTTTGGTAATATCGCCCACCCCTACTCTATACGGATTTATTTGTACAAAAATGCTGTCAAACTATCATTTATGACTATGCCTACAAACGCAATACAAGAAATAAATAAATAAATAAAGTATTTTATTCTGAAATGTAATACATCACTTCCTGTTGCTCAAACCATGTCCTGTCGCTCATTTACGAGAGAAGATCAAGGCAGCAGTCTCTACTGTTGTTCTCCTTCCACCGAATGAATTGTTTTGTTCTGACTTACTTATTTCTCCTTCCACCGAATGAATTGTTTTGTTCTGACTTACTTATTTATCACTTGATTTATCGCGCGATCTCGCAATTCCCGCGCATGCGTCTCAAAGCGGCGCATCCATGCGGACCTGAGCTGAGGAAGTGGAAATTAAACACTACCATTTTCAGCCACTAGATAGCACTTGAGTAGTATGGCATGCAGTTGTGTCATTTAATAGGTAATAATGGCTATTAATGACACAATCAACTTGCCAAAGTCTGCCACAGTCGTCCACCGTCTTGTTAAAGCCCTCCCGTACACACTTTCGCGGCCGCCATTTGGCAACTCATCAATTTTTGGCACAACACCGGCCCACATCTCCAGATTGACAGCGGTGACGTGTAACAAACGCGACGTGTCAGCGGTGACGTAACCTGGCCCTCGCCTTCCTGCACAGCTCCGCTCAATTCTCATTTCCCTTCACTGCACAGTCTGGGACTTCTCTCATTAACAACCATTTCTCCGGTAGATTTTTGTTCGGACCAATCAGAGAACAGAAGGGACGGAGTTTTGGACCCTAACCCACGCCCCCACCTGTCCCAGCGCGCAGAGCCCTATAAAAGGGCTCTGCCAGCGCGCAGTCAGCGAGCACCGGCATGTTCTCATTCAAAGCGATGCAAAGCGATGCAGAACTGTTTTATATGTGACACAAATTTATTAATTTCCCCTTCTTAATCCCTTATCTGGAGTTTTCTTTTGTTTTTTGGGCCAAAAGTCAAGTGATCGCTCGCGCCCTCCTCCTTCTCTCCCTCCGCTGAAATGAACAAGGAAATGGCTTGTCACGAGAATTAAACTCGGGTTTTACGTTGCTGACCGAGTCCCATCAGATGTTCTGGTCTTCTGGTGAGCTGGACCAGCGATCCATGGTTTTATTGTATTTTATTAAAACGTTTTATTAACATATAAACACAGAATTTCCAGCGCGGCAGCCGGCAGCAAGAGAAAGCAGGAGGCGGAGCAGTTGTCAGTCAAGTTCACCAGAGCACGGGGGGTGGCTCTGAGGGGAGGGAGCAGAATGCTTTCCCTGTTCAAAATATCCAATGGTTTTGTTCCTCAGCAGAGCCCACGCCTCCAGCAAGAATCGTTTTAAAATGGAGAGGTCCCAGACCCTAGTCTGAAGCGAAGTGAAGGACAGGGTGTGGTTTTAACCAGGCTAGCGGTGACGCATAATAGAGGCGAAGTGACATATTTATGGATTTTCCCACTTTTTTATACACATTTGGACTGATGCGACTTATACGGTGGAAATTACTGTAGTTGTATGCAGAGTGGTGGCACAGAGGTTAGAGAAGATGGATCTGTGATCGGAAAGTCGCTGGTTCAACTCCCTGGACTGACAACATCAAAATGTGGGTGGAAAAGGTGAAACACCCACACCTACCTCCACCTCATTTGCCCCACTCTGGGCCCTTGAGAAACGCCCTTAACCATCTGCCCCTAAAACAGGTCTTTCTTGAAAAAGAGTTCTTGTGATTTTGAGACTACTTGTATGAATAAAGGGTAAATAAAAATAAATAAATAAATTCTCATATGGACAGTCTGGTTGATAACAGAAAAAAATTACTTGAATTAGGCCCAAGGCAGAAAAGAACTAAACAAAAAAACATGAGTCGAACAAAACTCTGTGAAAAACTGTGCAAGAGAGCAAGAGAACGAAGACAAACACCTGCTGCTGTAGCTGTGAGGTCAGAGGTCACCTCCAGACACAGCACATGGACCTGCCAGTCATGTAGACAGAGATGTCACAGCTGGCAGGCCCTTGAAGTGGAGACCTCCACCATCCTGTCCCTCCAACGTAAAGTGAGGCGATGAACATCACCCCTTCATTAACACACACGACTAGTTTTAAAAACTGCTAAAGAATTCTTCAAAGCTGATACCGAGAAGCAACAAAGACCAAAAAGTGATAACCATCATCCATCCATCCATTATCTTCCGCTTATCCGGGGTCGGGTCGCGGGGGTAGCAGCCTAAGTAGGGAGGCCCAGACTTCCCTCTCCCCAGCCACTTGGAGCAGCTCCTCTGGGGGAATCCCAAGGCGTTCCCAGGCCAGCCGAGAAACATAGTCCCTCCAGCGTGTCCTGGGTCTCCTCCCGGTGGGACATGCCCGGAACACCTCACCAGGGAGGCGTCCAGGAGGCATCCTAACCAGATGCCCGAGCCACCTCAACTGGCTCCTCTCGATGTGGAGAAGCAGCGGCTCTACTCCGAGTCCCTCCCGGATGACCGAGCTTCTCACCCTATCTCTAAGGGAGAGTCCAGACACCCTGCGGAGAAAACTCATTTCAGCCGCTTGTATCCGAGATCTCGTTCTTTCGGTCACAACCCAAAGCTCATGACCATAGATGAGGGTGGGAACGTAGATCGATCGGTAAATTGAGAGCTTTGCCTTTTGACTCAGCTCTCTCTTCACCACGACAGACCGGTACAGCACCCGCTTCACTGCGGACGCTGCACCTATCCGCCTATCGATCTCACGCTCTAGTTTTCCCTCATTCATGAACAAGACCCAGAGATACTTAAACTTCTCCACTTGGGGCAGGACCTCATCCCCGACCCGGAGAAGGCATGCTACCCTTTTCCGTAGTGATAACCAAAACTTCATAAACACACGGCTCATGTCAGCTCTAGTGTTGGTTTCTTCACATTTACTCATCAGTGCCTCCTTGGCGCAAACTGTTTGTGCATGTGACTGGTTGGACGTCCGTCACTGGTCATCCATCACCAGAGAGTGAGGTTTAAACAAGGTCAGCCTCTCATCCGAAAATTAATCATATTTTCTGGGTTAGTGACATTTCACCATTTCCTGTTTAATCTTTACATCCAACCCTGACAGAGTTGTTTAAAGAATGAAAGGCCTAGCTTTCCTTGAACACACATCACCCACATACTGTACATATTATCTTCTGATGAGAAACGATGGAGTTCTTATTGCTTTGGTGAAACCTCAGTTATTATAATAATGTTGTTTGTTATTTCATACAATACCACAAGATGTCAAACATGGGAAAATGTGCCAACTTACCGGGAGCACCATCCCTCATATGTGAACAAACAGGTAAAGCCAGGGAACACTACAGAAGATAGTCTGCCTCCACGTATCCCAGCATCCTCCTGTCACACCAACCCTCTGCAGATCCTCCATCACTAAATGAAGTATGGCCTTCCATGTGGTAGGACGTAGGAAGCTACCACTATGTTCAACATATTTTGTCTCTCCTCTGCTCATGCACAAACCTCTCAACCAGAGCTGTCCCTCTGATGGACTAATTTACACTTCTATCCATTTTGGTCCCATCAATGAAACATGCTTCAGCTCTGCCAGCTCTGGCTTTTAATTAGTGGCACCTTGTCCAAACATCATAGTACTGGTAGGTCTCACTGCCATCTTGTAAACGTTCTGTTTTCTTGCAGCTCTTCTTCTGTCATTCATCTCCATCCACTCCAACTGCCTGCTCTCTGTTCTTCAGTTGTGTGTCTTCTGTCAGAGACCTCAAGGAACCCCTACTGTTAAGGTGTGATTTGTCAATTTACATGTATGTGTTACCTCAGCTTGCAATTTACATAGGTTGGGGCGTGACTCCTAAGACTGTTATAACTCCACAGTCTGCTCATAGAATTGATAAAGCCCTCTGGATAGAGGTTGAAACATTTTCTGTAACAAATAAAGTCCAGTTGATCTTGTATTGAACGCCTTTTTTGATTCACCTCCGTTGTTCTGCCCATTGTTTTGACTGATTGAATCCAGGCTCTTCAACTCATCCACCTTTAAAGGGGACCTCAGATGGATTTTTAAATTTTTTATGGTATTTCTGTGGGCTATCTAGACCCTATTCCTTCAATTTAATGCACAAAATAATTCTTAGATAATCAATAATACCCTTTTTAATTCTGCCATTTTTAACTTTCGTTTTGAACGACCGGTTTCTGATAGAAGTTCTGAAGTCCACGCCCTTCAACGATCTGTTTACGCCCTCTGTAACAGCCAGTATCTGTAATGTGTTGTTGTTTTAAAATTAGCTCTTTTTTTATTACTCATTTGACTTACTGTTAGTGCTAGCTTAAGATAACTTACCGAAACCCGTCTGAGCGCGCCGCAATTTGCTGCTCCTTTTAGCATGAGACCACCCGAATCCGATGCTAATGTTAGCTTGTTCCTCTTCCGGTGTTCGCCAGCTCCGCTCGTTGCACGCGGCGATTTTGGGAGTTATCGCTGTTCCAGTCAAGACAACACAAAGTTCACCAAGTGTCTCCCGTAAATTAATCCGTAAGGAGAAGGTCCTCGCTGCTGCGAGGCTCCTGTGAGGCTTCAGTGAGGCTGTACAGTTGAAGCTCCGCTCCATCGCGCCAGAAGAGGGTCCCGTCGCAACCGGTCTCTACGCCGGGGGTATGCTCGTTTAATTTTTGCCGGCGGCGCGTTGGGAGAGATCGCAAATACACTAAAAATTGAACTAAAACATAAAAATAACAATTATACTTTATTTATAAAGCCATTTAAAAAACCACAGCTGCAACAAAGTGCTGTACACATGAAATTAATAACATATAAACAAAAGATGAGATGAAATCATGAAAAACAACAGTCATGTGTTTAATACAGAAGTGGGTTGAGCCTAACCAGGGGTTGCTAGGTGAGGGGCTGGATTCAGGTTGTGGTGGGTTGTCCTAGCGCTTGTGACGTCACAAGCGCGATTGACTTCCAGTTTATTTTAAAAACGAACTGTTTTTATCACAGACAAATAAATCTACTTAGAGTAAATAAACCACTGGGTGCATTTATTTGGCCTTAGGACTGTTTTTTTATGAAGTAAATACCCAAAGTTGAGTAAAAAAACATTAAAAAGTGAATTTTGAATGTGTGGTCCCCTTTAATACCTATACTTCATGCAGCTTTACTCATGCACCTGTCTCCTGTCTTGCTTCTACGACTTTCAATCCTCTTCTCTCAGGAGCATACCTCTCCAGACTCTCCTCCACTTTTAGTACTGTAAGTTCCCTCTGATCACTACAGATCACAAACAAACTCACAAAGATCTGTCTGCAGTCAAATGTAAAAGACAAATGTAAAAGACAAAGGTGTAAAGAGGAGCTTGGCTCGAGAACATGAAGCTTCAATGGGTTATCTTTAGAAACAAAGGCTGTGTGTGTGTGTGTGTG
>JBBPBX010051702.1:0-10070 GCA_038048925.1 Garcialebias charrua
ATGTGAAGTATAAGTCTTCTCCTGTTTCAGGTGTACCAAACGTGTTCTCCAATATTTCGAGGTACTCCATAGCGGTTGCATCAGGGTTATTGAAGCGAACAGCTTGCAATATTTCTAGAGCTGGACCCTTCACACTTTCCATGACTCTCATTTTCATTTCTCTTTCAGGTCGATCAGACTCCTCGATCATTAACCTTGCTTGTTCAATCCAGTTCTCCAATGTTTCCTCCCCTGGAGGTGTGGGTCGCACTCCAGAGAAAGTGCGCAGACGTCTGTAAGGACTACTCTCATTGCTTGAACGGAGATTAGTCATTTGAAGGACTTCGCCAACTGCTCTGATGATGGCTTCAGGGGTGGATGTTTTAAATGAGGGATCTTGACCTGAGTCCGCAAAAGGTTTACTTCCATTTCCAGGGTTTTGTGGTTCATTTTCCTCTTCGGAAGGTCCAAAGATTCTCCATGGCTCATCAGATCCTTCTGATAAGATGTCCGGCGGGCAGGCTTTAGCATTGACTTTCTGCCTACACTCACATAGCACAGTTAAGCTTTGAGTCTGTGGATCATACATCCGACCTCTCACCCTAACCCGACCAAGTGCCTTGATTGACTGTAGCGTTTCTTCAATGACATTCACCTCTGCCTCTTCTGGGACATCCTTGACCAGTATGGCATACTCTGGGTCAATACCTTCACCCTTACACCAGTGCCTCAACTGAGCCATTCCCCTGACCTTTGCTATAAATCTCTATAGAATTAGTGCTTAGTTAGGTTAGGTTAAGCAAAATGAGCAATATTATTATTATTTTTTTGTTGATTTAAGTGAACACCTTTAGATCAATAAAACATTTTACGTTTTGCTTACATTTATTTTTTCTGTAAATATATATATATATATATATATATTTTTTTTTTTCTCTGGGTCAAACTTTTTTTTTTTTTTTCATTAATTTTTTCCCCGTACGGGCCACCACATTCTGTAGCACCTCTGCACACTTTATGCTGAAAACCTAAAATGGAGGGTGCTTGGGTTCGGTATCAATCTGGTACCCCAATCGGTGTGCAGCACCAATGACCTAGTTTAATACAAATAGGACCCAGAGAAACAGTGTAATTTGAGGCAAAATGATTCAGCCTTAATTTATTAAACTAAATAACCTAATAGTGAGTGACAGGAAGTTTAACTAGTCACCACCATAAACTTTATAGCCGGAAAACTCTTAAAATTTAAACAAAATACCTCTTCACATAAGGCAGAACAAAAGGAATATTACAGGTCTCTTTTTTTTTCTTTTCACCAAAGAACAACAGTAAATGTCCATGTACTGTACATCAATATACACAGTCCTGTACAAAAAGTAACCCAGTCAATTTATTACTCACAACCTCCAGAAGAGTGGGAAAAACGTTGCAGGCCTGTTACAAAAACCCAGAGTTTTTGTAATCCCAGAGGAAACTTTGAGAACGTTGCAATTCACTCGTCCTCTTCTTCTCCCACGTCCATTGAACGCAGCAGCAGAGCCCGCGAAACTGAAACTCCTCAACTCAAAGCTCGCCAGGACTATTTGCGTCTGTATCCTCTCGTCCCTCCCTTCGCGTCGACCAAGCTCCTCCAACTTTGTCTTAAATTTGTCCTCACCAAGGCGTTTTGTCCAACTTTCTCCCTCTTGAGTCTGTATCTTCTCACTCTTTCCTCTGCTCGTCTCCCCGGCTCGGTTCTGGATCAACCCGGTTCGTCCCGCCTTCCTCTTCCCTCTTCCCCAATCACGAGTCACGCACTGGACGAGCAGTCCCAGTGACCAATCAGGTGGCTCACCTACTGGACGAGCAGTCCCAGTGACCAATCAGGTGGCTCAACCAAATAAATACACAGTGCATCTTACGTCAAACTAATACTTCTTCCACATGCAATATTTACATAAAATAATGCTCAATTGATTTACAAAATACAGTTTTATTTACTTAGTAACTATATTTACCTTTAATATTATTTAAATATTAAAGTAAAGAGAAATACAAGTGTATTTCTTTCAGAAACAAGAATATGAAAAACCCATAACTGTCATCAATGTTATGCATTAGTAAATAAATGTTTACTTTTAATATATTTGTGTCTTGTCTTGAATTATGTAAGACTTCTATTAACCTCATTGTTACCTTGTAGAAACCTCAGTTTATCCACTGGGCTACAATTATACTAGATGGTGTTCTCTTAAAAGGTTCAGGAAAAGTTGCAAAACGAGGCCACTCTCTTTAAAAGTGGCAATATGATGAATAATAGGAGCCAAGATGGTCTAGTGGCAGGGCTTTTGACTACGGATCCGAAGGTCGCGGGTTCGCGCCCCGGTCACTACCCAGCTTGGGGTGTCTATGAGTGCACACCTATTTCTCCAGCTCCCCGGGCGCTTTCGGGCTGCTCACTGCACCACCTGGTAGGTGGTTGGGTTAAATGCAGAGACGAATTTCGTCTGTGTATGGGAACATACGCAGATGACAGGAATAGACATTATTATTATTATTATTATTATTATTAATAGAAAATACATTTCTCCATTATAAAGATTTATGTTCCATTAAGGGAAAACATTTTGAAGAGCAAAGCTTTGTTGACTTTATAGTGAATGTCATTTAATGCTAAACTTTTTTATGTTTGTAAGGAGAGTCATTGTACAGATACAGATTGAAACATCATCAAACACACTGTTGGATGTAAACATTACAGCAACAATGTGCATACAAAGCAAACAAATTATCAAAACACAATATTATGCATATAAAATTATCTGCATTGCTATGTATGTCCCAAATTACAACAGTTCAATACACTAACATTATATAGCTTTAATGACAATACATGAGTGCATTTCACTAAAGAAATGTAACATGCAAACTTTATCCTTAAATACAAATGAGTATTGGGAATGCAATTAATTGCTGACATCACAAAGCAAAAATCATAAATCTGCCTGCCTTTGTGTGCACAACATAATATTGTAGCTTTATTTGACCGCTGGCCTGTCAGTGAAACACTTTTTTTTATTCTCAACACGTCCCAGCAGACTGGATGCATGTTCAATATTGGGGCAAATGCCTCATGAACATCAATTCAACCTTCATTTATACAGGTTAGTCTCATTGAACCTTGAGGACTCACTTACAAGAGAGAACTATTTTTAACAAAGAATGATGACAACAGTAGACAGCAACGACAACAATAGACGTTCTTAAAAAAAGCATATAATAAAAAAAAACATTAAATGGAAGAAAATGATGTTAAAAAACAGCTACATTATAAAGTGATATAAAATACTAAAAACAGGAACATGTCTGCATTGGTTTTTCCCAGGAACTGAACAGATGTTTGATGCCACTCAGAGAGGTCAAGGTCGAGAGCTTCAGATATTTTTGCAAGATATCCCAGGAAACAGGAGCGGAGTAGGAGAAGGCCTTTTTGCCTAGTTCAGTCTGCAATGAGGGGACTGCATGTAATAATGTCCTGAGAGCTCATGCTGTAGCTGCACTCACACAGTGACATGTAGGAGGAGATGTATGAAGGCAGCAGACCAAGAAGTGATTTAAAGATGAAAATGTACCAGTGAGAGAGTCTGTGTGAAGTTAATGTTGTGAAGTGATGGGGCCGAGATGGTGTAGAGGCAGGGCAGCCGGCTCAGGACCAGAAGGTCTCGGGTTCGATGGCATACCTCGTTGTGTCCCTGGGTAAGACACTTAACCCCGAGTTGCTCCCGGTAGGACAGGCAGCGCCTTGCAAGGCAGTACCGCTACCGGTGTATGAATGGGTGGATGGTTGGTACTGTGAAGCGCTTTGGGGCCCCTCAAAGGGGGCTAGAAAGTGCTATATAAGTAAGCTCCATTTACCATTTACTATTTAATGATGACCAGTTAATCAGTGAATACAGGGTGTAGTGGTGGGTACGGTAGTTAGAGCCAGTTATGAATCTTAGCGCACCATGATAAGCAGTGTCCAGCATCTGCAGGGTGCTTGTAGGAGCATTCATGTAAATGATGTCATCGTAGTCAGTGGACGGAAGGAATGAAACAACTACAAGCCGTTTTCTAGCATATAGAGTTAGACAGTATCTATATCTAAATAAGAAACCCAGATTAACTTTCAGTTTCTTCATCAAATTTTCGACGTGGAGCTTAAAAGAGAGATGCAAATCGACCAAGATACCCAAACTCAATAAGAACAACGTTTGAACATGTAATCAAGGGAAGGGCTGCTGGGACTTACTTCCTGTTTGAAATCAACATCCCTTTGGTTTTATCTGTGTTTAGTACAAATTTGAGATAGAACAAAGCAAACTGGATGACGTCAAATGCAGATTACAAAGGCTGGAAAACCTTAGCAACTGTTTTAGCTCGACAGTACATGTGCCACAGACGTAAAAACTGTGATTCTAGCATTACTGTTTCATCTTTTGGGACTTTACGTTTCACTCAATGACACAAACTGAAGTGAACGATAATAAAAAGTCATGTTGGTTATATCTAAAGAAAGAAATAAATAACACAGGACTCTTTAGTTTAACAAAATCTACTCCCAGCTGAAGGCCAGAAGGACTCTGCTATCACTATCAACACTCTGAAAATGTTTTTTACGTTACAAATAAAAAAACAATATTTCACTGACTTTATTGTCCCCATTTCTTTCATTTTACCTTTCAATCTGTTCATTTTACATCACATTACAGTCTATAGCCTGTTTTTATGTCAAGTTTATTTGTATGTTGACAGTTCAAACGTAATCTCAGAGCACTCTACAAAGAAATGCCTTAATTCAGACCTAGAATCGAACCAAATTGCAGTCAAATTGTTCCTATTTAAAAATACCTTTCATACAATACATTATGCCCATTAGTAATTTTATCTTTCTAAGGAAACCAGCAGATTGCGTTGAGTCTTCACTTTGTCACAGTCTCCCATCCTGAACAGTACATCGAAATGGAACAACCCCTTTTAACAGGAAGAAACCTCGTGCAGGACCAGGCTCAGAATGAGTGGCTATCTGCCTTGACCGCTGAGGTTTGAGAGGACAGGAAAGAGACAAACAAATGCAGAATGATTGGTCAGGGTGTAATTCCTATGGGATGAAAACCAAAGAAAAAGCACATGATTGCCAACAAAAATTTCTTGTACAAACATGGAGTGTAGACAGGATGGAGACAGCAGAATGATGAAATGTGGTCAGTTTGACCTCCAGCAGACTAAGCCTATAGCAACATTAACTAATAGAGCTGGTAAATCCAGTTCACTTTATGGAACCGGGTTAATATGAATTAATCATTAAAATAGCTCGGTTCACTTTAGTCTCTCCAGACATTAAAGCTGTGCAGTACTGTATTCAGAATTTATTTTACATATTCACTCTAATAAACAAACAAACACTTTGTAGCACTTTGAGATTTTTATTAATGAAAAGTGCATTATAAATCGAATTCATTATTATTATTATTATTATTATTAACACCTTGCAGATGATGGAACCAAATTTCCTGATGTCTAAATGAAATAAAGACACCAACTAAAATGTTAGCTTGTGTTAACCAGACATATGTCTATGTATGACTTCTCTGAGTAAGCAACATTTCTGGTTTTGTTAACCCGGAGCAGTGACTTGACCATGGGGTCCGGCCAATAGGGGGCGCTAGGGTGCCGTCCAACTGGAACTTCTGGAGCTATTCACCATTTTACATTGAAGACTTAAAAAACCTAAACCAACAGTCGAGTTCGACACCCGTGGCATGATGAACGAGGACGAAATCTCGATCTCGGCCTTAGGCGAATTTTCAACGGAGGAGGCAGACGTGGAACTGGAGGATCAGGGTGAAGACCTCTCCCAGACCCCGGTACCTATGCTCCCAGAAACTGACTTTTCCATCCCTGCTCTGCTCGACCTGTGCCACAGAGCAACAGACGCGTTGCACATCCCATGGCCTGAACCTCCGCCTCGCCAACAGGTCACAAGGCTGGCAGGAAACTATTTTTTTCTTGAAACAGCAGGCCTCCACGAGGCAAAAGATGCCCGTGTTCCCGGACTTCTTCACAGAACTAACTCGCACCTGGACTCAACCAAGAGCCCCCATGCTCCTTCCCCTCTCACAGTTCCTCGACGTAGACAGGATGGATGAAGTGGGAATAGCTAACGTGCCTCAGATTGAGGACACATTAGCGTCTCACCTGGCTCCTAAATCATCAGGAACAAAACCAACTCTTCCCAGCAAGGCTTGTCGAGCCTCAGCGTCTCTACTCGAGAAATGCTACAGGGCTCAGGGACTCGCGGCACGCGCCATGAACGCGTCCGCGTTAATGCAGGCTTACCTGGCCGAAAAACTGCAACAGCTCCAAACAACAACGGACAAGCAGATGGCTGCCGAATTGCTGGATGAAGCCCGCAGAGCAACAGACTTTGTACTCCGTATGATGGAGACAGCTGCTGTTGCACAGGGCAGGGGAATAGCGGAAGTGGTCATCGCAATCCGCCACCTCTGGATGACTTTAACGAATCTCCCGAAGTGACAAAAGGTGCCTTTTCTCCACCACTCGATAGAGCCGACAGGATTGTTTGGTAAAGCTTTGGATCGAATTCAGACCAAGCTGGACCAAAGACGTAGACAGGCGGAAGCTCTCCGGGTGGGCATTCCCCGGAGAAGCTTCGCCTCCCCAAGGGAGTCTGCTGGAAGCAGACCTGCGTAGTCTCGGCACCACTCGGCAACGCATGCCCCACCGCAGAAGCGGCCAGCATACGAGAAGGAGCCCAGGCAGAGACCCCCACAGGGCCAACCTCGCACCGAGCACGCATGGAGCTAAAACAGGTTTGTCCCCTGCCAGGCGACCAAACACAGGGCCTCCTCGGCGAATCGGGACAACAGACAAAAACGTGCCTGATGAACCAGGTCCACGTTTCCACGTTACACGATCACCCGCCCACGTAGTGACGGGAATGATCCCCTCATGTCCAGACTTTGCTTGTAACACAGTACAAAAAGCTGGTTTATTTACAGCATGCACAAATCATGCTTTCTCTGCTGTGAGTGACATAGAATCATGTAAGTCATTGCACATAAGCACAAATAAAGTTCATGAAACAGCTCCTCTCTGTTTTATTGACTCTTAAAAAAAACAACACACTATCTTTTTATTATATGTTCATTATATTTTTTTTATTATATGTTCAAAACCAGACTGAAGACCCACTTGTTCAAAAAAGCTTTCAGTGTGTAACTTTTATTACTTTTGGTATTTTAATATGTAGCATTTTTTATTTCCATTGCCTTTTTATTTCCACTTGTTCAAATAAGCTTCCAGTGTGTAACTTTTATTACTTTTGGTATTTTAATATGTAACATTTTTTATTTCCATTGCCTTTTTATTTCCACTTGTTCAAAAAAGCTTTCAGTGTGTAACTTTTAATAATCAAAGTCAAAGTCAAAGTCAACTTTATTGTCAGATCTGCAATATGTACTGTACAGGACATACACAGGACCGAAATTGCGTTTCTCTCAGTCCCTCGGTGCAACAGTAAACATCTAAACATTGAAACACTGAAACATATAATAATTGACATAAGCATAAAATAGTAAAACTAACACTGTCCTGAGTTTTTTGCATAGTGGAATAAGAGTATGAAAATTTACACCAACTCTAAAACTAAAACATTAAACATTTAATGAACATAATACTGTCCTGAGTTTTTGCATACTAGTATAAAAAAAAGAGTATAAAAAGTATAACTAAAATAAACTAAAGGTTTCTAGCATTGACATTTGCAAAGTGGCAAAGCAGCGTATGAGTTAATGTACACAGTATATGTATGAGGTAGTAGTTGATGTTGTTATAGAGGCAAAAAGTGGCATATGCAGTAAGGCACATTGGGCATCCCTAAATAAGACCGTTCAGAGCACATTGTATATGTATCAGCAGTGGTGTAGATATTAGAGTAGTGTAAATGTAAACAGTAGTAGTTACATGTAAGCAGTAGTAATAAAAGTAAACAGTATTAATAAATGTAAACAGAGAATGTAAACAGTATTATGATTATAGGCAGTGATGTAATACAAACATTAGTGCAAGTATGAGAAGTAGTGCAAACTGTATGAGCACATGACCGAGAGCTTAGTGAATAAACCGTTTGATGACACAGAGTCCAGTGTTAAAATCTTTGTGTTGTGTGGTAATGTGTGAGAAAGTTTTAGTGTTAAGGCAGTTCAAATGGGAGGGGGGGCAGAGCAGGCAGAGTGTTTAGCATCCTGACTGCCTGATGAACAGAGCTGTCTCTCAGTCTGCTGGTTCGAGCCTGGAGACTCCTCAGTCTCCTCCCTGATGGCAGCAGTCTAAAGCGGCTGTGTAGTGGGTGTGTGGGATCACCTGCCATGCGGTGGGCTTTCCGAGTGAGGCGTTTGCTGTGTAAGTCCTGCAGTGAGGGGAAGGAGGTGCCGACTATCTTCTCAGCTGCTCTCACAATGCGCTGGAGGCTCTTGCGGCAGGATGCAGTACATGCACCAAACCACACAGTGATGCAGCTGGTCAGGACACTTTCTATGGCACCTCTGTAGAAGGTGCTCATGATGGGGGTTGAAGCTCCAGCCCTTTTCAGCTTGCGGAGAAAGTAGAGACGCTGGTGAGCCTTCTTTGCCAGTGCTGCAGTGTTCCTGCTCCAGGACAGGTCCTTTGAGACGTGCACTCCCAGGAACTTGGTGCTGTCTACTCTCTCCACTGCGGTGCTGTTGATGGTCAGAGGGGCATGTTGGGCATCCTTCTTCCTGAAGTCCACAACAATCTCCTTTGTCTTCTCCACGTTGAGAGTGAGATTGTTGTGTCCGCACCACAAGGCCAGGCGGCTCACCTCGTTCCTGTAGTCCGTCTCATCGTTGTTGCTGATGAGACCCACCACTGTTGTGTCGTCCGCAAACTTGATGAAGTGGTTGGAGCTGTATGATGGTGTGCAGTCGTGTGTTAGCAGGGTGAATAGAAGGGGGCTCAGTACACATCCTTGTGGGGCCCCTGTGTTCAATGTGATGGTGCTAGATGTGTTACTCCCGACCCGTACTGTCTGTGGTCTCCCGGTCAGGAAGTCTAGCAGCCAGTTACACATTGAGGTATTCAGCCCCAGACTGTCCAGTTTAAGGATGAGCTGTTGGGGGATGATGGTGTTGAATGCCGAGCTGAAGTCGATGAACAACATTCTAACATAGGAGTCCTTCGTGTCCAGATGTGTGAGAGCTGTGTGAAGGGCAGAGGAGATGGCATCGTCGGTTGAGCGATTAGGTCGGTATGCAAATTGGAAGGGATCCAGGGAGTCAGGGAGGACAGATGTGATGCTTTTCATGACTAGCCGTTCAAAGCACTTCATCAGGATGGGGGTGAGTGCTACTGGGCGATAGTCATTGAGGCATGCGGGCGTTGCCTTCTTTGGGACAGGGATGATGGTGGTGGCTTTGAAACAGGTGGGGACGATGGCCTGGCTCAGTGAGATGTTAAAGATGTCCGTGAAGACCGCTGCGAGTTCCCCTGCACAGTCCTTCAGCACACGACCAGGTATGTTGTCAGGACCAGAGGCCTTCCGGGCGTTAATCTTGATGAATGATCGCCTTACGCTGTCTGAGGACAGCGTCAGCACCTGGCCATCAGGAGAGGGGGGGAGTTTATGTGCTGGTGTGCTGTTACTTGCCTCGAACCGAGCAAAGAACTCATTCAGTTCATTCAGCGCAGAGGCTGAGCTGTCACAGGTCTGGGGGGGTGGTTTGTAGTTTGTGATGGTCTGTATTCCCTGCCACAGACTGCGTGTATCCCTGCTGTCCT
Organism: Garcialebias charrua; assembly: GCA_038048925.1. Lineage (NCBI taxonomy): Eukaryota > Metazoa > Chordata > Actinopteri > Cyprinodontiformes > Rivulidae > Garcialebias > Garcialebias charrua. The sequence continues at coordinate 9,817 of JBBPBX010051702.1, forward strand.
TGAAACGGTGAGCTATTTTCCCAGAATACTGCTTCTTTGCCTTTCTGTGTTATTACTTGTGTTATTTTAGTGTTATTTTAGTATGTAGCATTTTTTATTTCCATTGCCTTCTTTTATTGCTGTTGTTTCTTATTCTATTTTCATTGATTTATTGTTCCAGTTTATTCATCTTTTTATCCTGTTAAGCACCTTGGTCAATGCAAGGCATTGTAGGAAGGTGCTATACAAATAAAGTTTATTATTATTATTATTAT
>JBBPBX010051703.1:4487-24485 GCA_038048925.1 Garcialebias charrua
GGAGTCATCAATCAAGACAGCAAGGTTTTTATACTTGTGAACCACATACATTTCATTTCTCTCCAAGGTGGTCACTGAGTGGCTTTCTTGCAATTTATTTATGGATTTGGAAAACTGCATGAGTTTAGTCTTATCTGTATTAAGAACAAGCTTCAATGTAATGAATAATGTATAACTTCAAAAGCTTTCTGCAAATCAAGTCATCTTTATTTATAGAGCACAGTTAAAACAGATAAACTGCTATCAAATAATCAATTGCCTGAGCAAGAGTTGATGCTCAACAGTAAATAACTGTGTCATCAGCATAAAGATGTGAATTGGCATCTTAAACATTCAAACCCAGATAATTTATATAGATAATGAACAAGAAGGGAACAAGAACTGACCTCTGTGGCACCCCCTTGTTAATAGTAAAAAATTGAGAACACAGAGATCACATTGGATGCACTGAGTTCCGTTACTGAGGTAATTTGTGAACCAATCAATTGCTTTTTTTCTGAAAGCACCAACTGCAGAAGTCTAACGCCAAAAATACACTACACGCGTTGCAGCTCCGCCCCGCTCCGGTCCGACCTCTGCAGCAAATACGCACCCATTATAATCAATGACAGAATTTACACTGGCTCCGCACGGCGGCGGCGAGCTGCGGAGAGCGGACGGCAGTCCGTCAAAATTAGAAATTTTTCTATTTCTGCCGGACGCCGGAGCTGTGCCGGAGTCAACTTTTGAAGATTACGTCGCACCAACAGGAAAAGGAACGAGCACAACTTCCGTATTTACAAAATAAAATCACCACGGGCGGACTAATCCTAGCTCTATACGGATTTATTTGTACAAAAATGCTGTCAAACTATCATTTATGACTACGCCTACAAACGCAATACAAGAAATTGTTCTCTTTCTTCCACCGAATGAATTGTTTTGTTCTGACTTACTTATTTATCACTTGATTTATCGCGCGATCTTGCAATTCTCGCGCATGCGTCTCGGAGCGGCGCATCCAGTCGGACCTGAGCTGAGCGCAGGTAATGGAAATTGGACTTGCACAGCTGCGACCTGCGGAGCGGGGCGGAGCGGAGCCGCGTGTAGTGTATTTTTGGCGTAATGGCGTCTCCTTTCTCCAACAGGGTGTCAAGGGTCGTAGTGACCTGTAGGCCAAGATTTTTACGATTATAAAAGCCGATTTTTGGCCTGACTCCAGAAGATCATGAAAATTTTGCCACTTTAGGTATGCCATTATGGGACAATTTAAGCTCTTGTATGCCTTCTGCTGTTGATGGGGATTCTTCAGATAACTGGATTTTGTGTCCGAGGTGAATGATGTTCGGAACACTGTTAATACTTTTTTTATTTTTTATAGAAGACAATATTTACATTTTTTAATTCCACCTTTTACTTCAACAAAAAACGGTTAGAGCTTTGAGTGGGGAATGTGGAGGAAACCAGCGACCGCCCACCTTTGCTTGGTAAATAAACTTTGGCTCATGTGGTGGCCTAGACTGGCTCACCAGGCAGATCTCTGCAGCAAAGCCCCGAGCCCCCTGACACTTGTTGTTCAGGTGATTGATGAGGTCCGACTCCTGTCCCATGGGCTGCTCGCAACTCATTTTCAGTCGAAGGAGGCAAAGAGGGGCAGGGTATCTTGGAAGCACTGCCATCAAAGGGAATTGAGGCTTGTTGAGCTAAAGTTTCCCATCGACCATTAGTTCTTTGACTGCCTTCTCTGCTGCCAGATGATGGGCCACCTTCTTGCTTGAAGCAGAGGCCTCTGAAAACAAATCATCTCTAACCTTCACCTTGAACCTGAACCTTGGATCATGTGGTGGACCAGTCTGCCCAGTGTGGACAAATTCAACGAGATAGCCAATGCACTGACTGTACTCGTTCAGGACAGAGACTGTTTCCCACCAGGAAGAGAGCGTCAGGACAGAGACTATATGTTTCCCACCAGGAAGAGAGCGGGGCAGAGGATGGCGAGGTCCCTCTACTGATCCTGTGTTTGAAACTGAGCCATTGGTGTCCAAGTCCAATGTCCATCATGCAGGTTTCCCATCCCTCCCTGCATTTCTCGGAGTACATGTAGGGTGGCTGCAGCTGCATCATTCTTAGTGACCTTCTTACTAGAACCTTCTGTGATGGGAAACAGTCTGCCATTGATCACCACCTGCATTTGAAATCTTGGGGCGTGCGAGGGTCCCGACTGGTCCACAGGCATGAACTCACATTTGTGGCCCAGATAATTGGCAAACTCCATGACTAATACATCACTTCCTGTTGCTCAAACCATGTCCTGTAGCTCATTTACGAGAGAATATCAAGGCAGCAGTATCTACAGTTGTTCTCTTTCTTCCACCGAGTGAATTGTTTTGTTCTGACTTACTTATTTATCACTTGATTTATCGCGCGATCTCGCAATTCCCGCGCATGCGTCTCGGAGCAGCGCATCCACTCGGACCTGAGCTGAGCGCAGGTAATGGAAATTGGACTCGCACCGCTGCGACCTGCGGAGCGGGGCGGAGCGGAGCGGAGCCGCGTGTAGTGTATTTTTGGCGTAAGTTTATAATCTCATGAGCAACAGTATCAACGGCTTTAAAGAAATCTATAAAAACTGATGTTGTTTCTCATCAAGTGCAACAAGAATGTTGTTTACCAACTTCATTGCAGTAATTGTGCTTTTTTTGTCTAAAGCCAAATATATATATATATATATATATATACAGGTAGTCCCCGACTTACGAGCGAGTTCCGTTCCTTTGAGTATCTCGTAAGACGAAAATCTCGTAAGTCCGTACAGACCTTTATATAACACAGGAGCCGACACTGAACACGTACATGTAGGTAATGAAGTTACCAAGCGCTTCGGCTATCCTAACACACCCTATAATAAAAAAAACAGTACTTTACAGGTACAGTACAAAACAGATAAATAAAAATATAATTTCTTACTTTGAGCTGATCAAGCTTGTCTCGTCTGTTAGCACGTCCGAGCACGTCCGAGCTCCATACATTCTGCTGCTCTAACGCGGTCCAAACTGTTTAGAGGAAAGACTGTTAGCTTGTTAAGTCCATAAATTTAAAGCCATAAAAGGAGTTTAATAAACTTACCGAAAGCCGTTTCTCCGCAGTGTTCGTTCATCCAAAACAAGCTGACCGCGTGAGTTGTTGTTAGCCACCGCCATTAGGCCTGCACTCATTAGCTCTGTGCTAACAAGTCCATCCATCCAAAAAAGGCTGTCGGAGCTGCTTCTCCACGTTAGCTGAATGTCCATCCAACATCTTAGGCTGCTAGGCGGACATCGAGGCGAGCTCCCGGCCGCCGGTTCGATTTGGTTCTGGTGGGGGTCCGCTTAGCATTTAGCCTAGTCTTAGCTTAGCCGATGAGCTAATGTTGTCGCGCGGCGCTTTATAACCGTGTTTGCATTAAAAATCTATCTCTTCATATGTATTAGTGGGCCACGTCTGGTTGTACGTATGTAAAATATGCAGTTGCAAGGTCACAGACACATTCAGATCAATAACATACAGCTCAGATCAATACAATGGTACGGTTTGAGGTCATGGGCTCTGTTGAACACTCAATAAATTCTGACCCGCACCAGAGCATTGTGTGGCTGAGGAGGAACACCAGCACTGTTTATTTCTGCTCACTTATCATGCATTACTGTTGTATCAGAACCTAAAGTCTGAGTGCATACGATACAAAAAACTCCTTCGTCCAAGGATCGATGGCCACTTATCGCTCCTGCTGTGGTTTATGCACCTTTCATCACAAGTCCAGTCGTAAAGTCAGTATCAATACCTGCCATGTTACATACCATTAGATTATTGCATTCAAGGTATACTCTCTCCTTCGTATGAACCTGAGGGTTGTAAAAATGGGTTTTTGTTTACAATAAATTGTGATTTTTTTAGCTGAAATGTAAGGATATACTGTAGAGCAGGGGTTCTCAAACTTTTCCATGCCATGGTCCCCCAAACAGCATTAGCTTCTGGCCGAGGCCCCTCTCCCAAACCCACAGACATTGCCACAAAATATGTAAAGAAACAACTTTTAGAATGTCTTAACCACTATATTCATTAATTATTACAGCTGCTGAGCATAAAAATGCTATTAACTAACATTTTAAACACTGTATTATATTCCCACGCAACTGGCGCTGAAGTTTTGAAGGTTTTAAACAGTCGTTTGCGAGGGTCTCCAGACAGAGGACACATTTTGGGTAATCATTGCCATTTTTCTGTATGACTGTTGAGCCATACTTAATGTATGTCTCCTCATACCTTCTTATTTTAGCTGGCCATGAGTTATTAGTTGTTTTTGTTTTTTTTTTCCCCAGCAGTTTCCACCACAGCAGGGCTGCTGGGGTCAGTTCCTTTGGTCTTTTTAGAAACCTCTTCATTTTGTCCTTGCTATGCTTGAAGAGTAAAGCGCCTTGATACATTTTACTAACAGCCAATCAGAAAGATGAGCATGGTGAAAAATACTTCAATATATTATTATAAAATATATTTTTAAATAGTTATTGAAAAATAGATTTGATTTTATTAGTCTTCTTCTTCTTCTTTTGGCTTCTCCCTTCGTCAGGGGTCGCCACAGCGAACTAGTCGCACAAAGACTTGGCAGTGGTTTTTACGCTGGATGTCCTTCCTGACACAACCACAGACCACCGAGCTACCACAGCCCTCTGTGTGGAGTAGAGAGCTGATATCTAGGGTTCCCGGGGGAGCAGATGTTGTGGGTTAAGGGCCTTGCTCAAGGGCCCAGAGTGGGGCAGATGAGAGTGGAGACAGGTGGGACTGCTTCACTTATCCCACCCACATTTTTTGATGTTGTCGTACCGGGGCTTGGACCGGTGATCTTCCGATCACAAGCTCACCTTCTTAACCTCTGTGCCACCACTCCCTTATTTGATTTTATTACAGTAATAGTTAAAATTTTAAAATTTGTATAAATTTTTTTTTTATCTTTATCTTTTTATCTCCAGCTTTCTAAGGACCCCCTAGCACCCCACGGGGCCGCAGCCCCTACTTTGAAAAACACTGATATAGAACACAAGACACTGATATAGAACACAAGACATTTAGACCGTAGCTGTTCACTCACTGCTGAAGGCAAATGTGGAGAGATAATATTTTAGCATGTGTCTGAGTGTTTATTTGTCTGTACTGTTAACTAAATATCTCATTAAGACTCACACTAGCTTACCCCATGTACATAATCTCGTTCCACCACATGTACCACATGTGATGCGAACGACAATAAAAAATCTCTGACTCTGATTAATCACTGAATAGATTTCAAACTATTGTTACATATTTTCTGAACAGTGCCCTTTGCTATCAGACTGTAGGTTGACTTGAGCTTCCTAGAGTTTCCAAAAGCAAAATGAGAGTCAGATATTTTAGTTCTCTGGCTCCTCTCTTGTGGAATCAACTTCCAGTTTCTGTTTGTAGGGCTGACACATTGTCCAGTTTTAAGATTTTCTTTTTGATAAATCCTATAGGGTCAACTTGGGTTTCCTGAGCTATCACTTAGTTGTACTGCTTTAGGCTTAGTCCCAATTTACCCTACATGCGTTCCGGCTCCGGTCCGCTCCGGTCCGACCTCCGCAGCAAATACGCACCCATTATAATCAATGAGAGCGTTTACACTGGCTCCGCACGGCGGCGGCGAGCGGACGGCAGTCCGTCAAAATAGGATCCGATCCTATTTCTGCCGGACGCCGGAGCTGTGCCGGAGTCAACTTTTAAAGATTACGTCGCACCAACAGGAAAAGGAACGAGCACAACATCCGTATTTACAAAATAAAATCACCACGGGCGGACTAATCCTAGCTCTATACGGATTTATTTGTACAAAAATGCTGTCAAACTATCATTTATGACTACGCCTACAAACGCAATACAAGAAATAAATAAATTTTAAAAAGTATTTTATTCTGAAATGTAATAAATCACTTCCTGTCGCTCAAACCATGTCCTGTCGCTCATTTACGAGAGAAGATCAAGGCAGACGCAACAATGGATGAGGAGAGACTTGTGGAAGTTGAGAATTACACTTTATTAAATGACACCAGTCATCCTTTTTGTTTTGACTTCCTTATTTATCACTTCATTTATCGCGCGATCTCGCAATTCCCGCGCATGCGTCTCGGAGCGGCGCATCCAGGCGGACCGGACCAGAGCGGAGGTAGTGTAAACTGGACTTTGAGACGCTCACCTACGACCTGCGGAGCGGAGCGGGACGGAGCCGGAACGCATGTAGTGTAAATTCCGTGTTAGACTTCTGGAGAACAAATTGACCACATATCCTCACTCTGCTGCTGTCTTTACTTTCTCTGTTGTTACGGCTGGCTCAGGCCGAACACATTTAATGGACACAAGACAACAAGAAAGGTTTAAAAAGTTTTATTTTTCTTTAACTCCTGGAGGTTGCGGGCATGGTTCATGCAGCCAGCTCCTTTCTAGGGGGGAAAGACAACTAAAAACAGGAGTTTATCCTCCGGTTCCCTGTGTCCCAAATGAAAACAAAGTACAAACAAATGTTGGACCTGGTGAGCCGGCCAAAAAGAACAAAACGCCACCCAGGCAGACCCAATCCTGTACAGGACCGTCGTGTCTCCCCAGGCAACAATCTACCTGTTTAAACACCCATCTAAGGTAACATTAAAACGAAAACAGGACTACCGATCTCACCAGATCAAAACCTATTTAAAAACCTATTTAAAAATGATGTCAAAAACAGTGTCAAACAGTCAGTGCTTAGCTCAAACCACTAACCCTTCCATAGGCAAACCAACACACAAGCTCCTAGGTTCACCAGAGCTCCACACGAGCATGCACCTGCTTAACACACCACTCCCTCAGGAGTGACAACCAAGTGGCGAGGGGTGGGCGGAGAAACACAAACCTACAAACCTCCACACCCCTGCAACAGATCACTGCACCCAGCCTATTTATAGGCAGGCTCAACAGACTGCACCAATCAAGGCTGATCCAAATCAGGCTGTAAAAAAGGTATACTGTATTTAGTAGTGCAGCCAGGTTGGCAACCAACATAAACAAAACATATTGGGGCTTAAAATAATAATGTGCCCTGGGACATAACATCTGTTCTACCTGTTTGTATTTGTAATTATTTATTTCCAAAACGTGTTTTTTTTTCTCTTTCCTCCAATATCCTGATCCTAAAAAATCTGCAGGTCCAGATGAACTTCCACCTTATTTCTTAAGGCTGGCTGCTCATATCATCACAGTCCCTGTGACCCACATCTTTAATCTATCCATAAGCCAAAACACCATTCCGGATGCTTGGAAAACAGCCTTTGTTCTTCCTTTGCTGAAGGGAGGTGACCCCACCTCACTGAACAATTATCGACCGATCTCTAAACTCTGCATCTTAGCCAAGGTTCAAGAAAAACTGATAAACTCTCAGATCAAAAATTATCTGGACTCATTTAACATCTTACCTCTCCATCAATCTGGTTTCAGGAAAAAACACAGCACAACAACTGCTTCTCTGAAGGTTCTGAATGATGTTGTTGAAGCATTGGATGCTAAGGACTATTGTGCTGCACTTTTCTTAGACCTGTCTAAAGCTTTTGACACTGTGGATCATAACATCCTGTGTCATAAGCTCTCAGAAATCGGTTTCTCTGATCACACCATCGGTTGGTTTTCTAACTATCTTTCCAATCGGAGGCAATGTGTTCAACATAACGGTGCTTCTTCCAGCTATTTAACAGTTAAAAATGGTGTACCACAAGGCTCAGTTTTAGGACCAACTCTCTTTACAATCTACATAGCTAATGTAGGTCACTGCATCCCTGATGCATCCTTACATTTCTATGCTGATGATACAGTTGTTTATTGCCGAGCTAAAACAGTAGCTAAGGCTTTCCAGTTACTACAATCCGCTTTTGACATCATCCAGTCAGATTTGTTCCGTCTCAAACTTGTCCTAAATGCTGATAAAACAAAAGGGATGTTTTTTTCAAATAGGAAGGCGGTTCCAGCAGATCCTCCTCTGATTTTATCTTCAAATGGTGTCCCTATTGAGTTTGTTGATTCCTATAAATATCTGGGTATCCTGATCGATTCACATCTCTCTTTTAAACTCCACGTGGAAAACCTAGTGAAGAAATTGAAAGTTAAACTGGGTTTCTTTTTCAGAAACAGATCATGTCTAACACTGAATGTTAGGAAACGCCTTGTATCTGTGACTTTCCTTCCCTCCATTGATTACGGTGACATTCTCTACATGAATGCTCCTACAAGCACCCTGCGGATGTTGGATGTGGTCTATCATGGTGCACTAAGATTCATAACTGGTTGTGATTATCGTACCCACCACTGCACCCTGTATTCACTGGTTAATTGGACATCATTAACCTCACGCAGACTCTTCCACTGGTACATCTTCATCTTTAAATCACTTCTTGGTCTGCTGCCCTCATACATCTCCTCCTACATGTCTTTGCGTGAGTGCAGCTACAGTGTGCGCTCTCAGGACATGATTACCTGCAGTGTTCCGTCAGTGAGGACTGAACTTGGAAAAAGGGCCTTCTCCTATTCTGCTCCTGCTTCATGGAATATCTTACAAAAAGATCTGAAGCTCTCGACCTTGACTTCTCTAAATGGTTTTCAGAATCTGTTGGAATCCTGGCAAAAACCAATGCAGATTTGTTCCTGTCTTTGATTTTATACGTCTACCTTATAATGTTTTGCTAGTTTTTTGATACTTTGTTAAAAAAAAGAAAAAAGAAAAAAAAATCTTTTGTTTTTTTCTCTCTTTTTGTTTTCTATTGTTTATTGTTTGTTTGTTTATTGTTTAATGAAATTCTATCACTGCTGTTCATTGTTCTTTAGTTTTAGCAGGTCGCTTTCGTAAATGAGCCCATGAGGTTCAAAAGATTTACCTGACTAAATAAAGGTTGAATGAATGAATGAATCATGTATTTTGTGTGTATGTATATTTGATTATGTAGAATCGCTCAAAAAAGGAAAAAAATAAATGACCGGTAGTTTTGGGGAGGCCCCCTAGTGGGGTCCCGGTAGATCACGTTTCACAGGTAATATGAGCTCCTTGCTATGCAATGTGAAGTACGCAATGCATCCAAGCTAATTAAGCACCTGTGGAGATAACTAACGCTAATGTCGCAAAAAAGGGCATATCCTTCAGGGGCTGAAAAAAGGAAGAGGAAAAAAGAAGAAGAAGAGAAAAACGGCAAGATAAAGGTATGTTTGTACAAAGTACGTCTCTTTTATCAAAAAATATTTGTGCAGCTGCTAATGGATAAAAAGCTGGTTAGCAACCTTGAACAGTCTGGACTACAGTGTTTGTACTTAACTAAAATTTTAATTTTATGTGAGTTGATTTTGGTCGTTGGCACTACTGTATATCATTTTTTTTCCTTTTAATTTATTTTTTGGCTCAAAACAACATTTTTGCTAACGCTTGATAAAACTTCACAATACATAACATTTGCTAGCCAAATGTTTTACATCAGGCTATATCGATATATTAACGGCTTATAGCTATGCTTGAGTTGGCAATATGTTGTGGACTGTTGAGCATGATAATTTATGTGACTAAAATAAACAATTTTTACACAAACTTATGTTATGTGAAATTCTGCAGGAGCACCGTTAAAATATTTTGGCAGCACAGAATCAGCTCAGTGCCAGTCCACATGACCAGGCTCAGCTGTGGGCAGTGTATCAGGTAAGAGAAAGACTCACCATGCAGCATACAATTAATTTTTAGTTATAATTACACTCCAGAGTCTGTAATGAAAGTATGCAAGGAATGTGTGTGCATATGTATGTATTTCATCTTATGTCCATCTTCGTCCTCTTCAGAGCTAAGTGGAGCAACCCCATCCTCTGTGCCCACTGTCTCATCTGTGTCTGCAACTGCAGATGATCTACCTGGTAAGTTAACAGCAAAACATCTTCTATAATTCCTCTTTGAGCTCCAGATCATTTTCAGATTAACAGTTATGTACATCGCAAACATTTTCTGCCCTTTTATGTTATTATTAATCTTCATCTTTCTTTTGTCTCTTTCTCAGAAGCTCCCACATCAAAGTCTGAGCCACACCAAGGATCATCAGCTGCCCAGCTGGGTGGCCATCTTTCCTCTCAGATGATAACAGGACTGAGCAGGTGATGAGAGGACCACTGCCTATTAAGGATACCTTTTCCTTCCCCCCAAAAAATGATGGGCAAAGTTTTTTTTTATTTTTAGAAAGTTCGATTTTACCAGTTTATTCATAGGCAGTTTCATCAATACATTCTGCCATGTCTGGCCTTCTGAGGACATTCATGAACTTGATGTGGTCCAAAATTAAAATAAGTTTGACACCCCTGCAATAAATTACATATATACATTAAAAAGGACTGTCAGAGTTGCAATACGTTTTATCAGGTGGGAGAATGATAAAACCATCTGACCGTTGATTGCAGTAATTCACATTATTAGTAGAAACAGAGGGCCCCCATCCAAATTTCGCTTAGGGCCCCAAAGAGGCTTGGGCCGGCCCTGTGTGCCCCCATTAACACCACCACCAAAAAAACGAAGTGTCTCACTTTATTCCAAATAATTTACTAAACATCAGCAGAACATAATAATTAATTAGATGATCATTCTGCAGTCGAGCCCCAGTGACTCATTCAGTCCTATTGATTGGTCATTTGGTAATCACTGAATTTATGATGAAATCTTTAATCACAGCCATCATTGTTACTTAGAACTTAGACCGCTGGACTTTTATTATTTCCATCTATCTGCTCCGTCTTACTGCAGAGAAATATACAGCAGACGGAAATTGTGTTCAATATCCCATTTACTTCAATCTCATTCTTCACTTTGTTTTTTTATGTCGTCGACTTGTGATGTACGGTATAATGAAACACGAGGCCGGACACATTTCACATAAAATGTCTACGATCCATCTTATGCATCAAATAGCAGGATTGTGTCACAAATGCCAATGTTTTAAATTGCTCAAATACTAACAGCATGGAGGCCCTACTGATGAGAGGACAACTGCGATGGTGCGGCCACGTCCAGCGAACGGAAGACTGTAGACTACCAAAGAGTGTATTCTACTCAGAGCTTTCAAGTGGGAAGCACAACTCCGGTGGGCAGTACCTTCGCTGTAAGGTACAGGTAGTTTGGCCGCTGAAGAGTGGGAGGAGGCTGCTCAAAGAAGACCAATTTGGCATACAAAGGACAAGACAGGCGTCTAAAACTTTGAAAACTCTAGCCTTTCCGAGTCAGACCTAAAATTGACAAATTTGCCTCATTTTCTTAAATGAATTATTAAAATTGAATACAGTAGTTTTCATTTGATACTATTTCTATCTTAACATGCAATTCTCGCCCTGCCATTGTGTATCTGTTCTTACCAAACCCAGCTGGTCAAAGCAGATGGCCGCTTGTCCTGAGCCTGGTTCTGTTGAAGGTTTCTTCCTCATGAGGGAGTTTTTCCTTTCCACTGTCGCCTTCATGCTTGTTCAAGATGAGAGTTCTGTGATGGAGTTAAATTCAAAGCAGTCTGCTCCTCAGATAAAGTATTTACTTTTTATTTTTACATATGAATGTTTCTGTTCAGTGCCCTGTGTTGACTTCTGTTTTGACTTGGTGCTATATATATAAACTGAATTAAATTAAATTGACAAAAATGACAAATTTGCAAGAACCCTCCTAAGGACACCTACAGCACTGCAGCTATACTGCGTGACCTGCAACCAAATATTTAAGACAAAGTTTGGATTTTCCAGCCATATACGAGCACATGCCAGAAGCTAGCCATAGTCACCATCGTCTGCAGTGCCTCTGTGTTGTCTCTGAATGCTCACCGTCCTTGCGCCCACCCCCGCACCTAATCTCGACGTCATTATGTGCTAATGTGCTAGATTTTTTTTCTTCATTATCACGCTGTTGACCTTCAACCAAAGATTAAAAGCGTGATGGGATTTTTTTTTTCGTCTCCAAACCCTATGTGTCATTTTTCACCACTTTTTATTATCTGTCCAAATAGGTCTCACTTGTAAACGAGTCTTTGAGACTCAGTGTCTGTTTAAATAGAGGTTTAATGAATGAACTAACTTGTCGGACCCGACACGGACAACATCATCATCACAGTAAAATGAAAGCATGCAAAGAAGGTTGTGATGAGATGATTTTAGTGAAGTGCATTTGGACCCAACATTCATTCATTCATGCTTGTTAGGCTGATTGGTGACTCTAAATTGACCCTAGGTGTGAGTGTGAGAGTGGATGGTTGTTTGGTGTGAGTGAGACAGGTCCCTCTTGTAAATGAGTCCCCGTGACTCAACGAGGCTAGCCTGTATCCACAGTATTCTTGGGGGTGTCACTGTAGAAGCGAATGTGCATTGTACTTCCTGTCCGACACCGGAAGTGCCTGTATTCCATAGGCGGAGTATGGATCGCGGGTGTTTTTGAAAGTTATTTTCATTCATTTTATCGGAGCAAACACAGCTTTTGTTTAAACGGAACGTTTACTGAAATGTCCTACCGGGGTTCAGGTACCTGCTGTGCTGTTCGCGGCTGCACCAACAACCGGACCAAGCTAAATCTTTGGCTAAAACAACAGTGTTTTCAACACGGACCCAAAACAAAGAAAGAGTGTTCCTGCATCCTTCTCTATGGCTGTGTCTGCGCGATCAGGTAACATCTGTAATTTCTTTTTATTCAGGGAGGGTTTATTAATGAGAGTTTTGGAAGATTTACTGTCTTAAAACGATAGATCTCAGACGCGACCGGTATTTTTAGCCGAGATAGCTGCTAATAAACCTTAGCCGAGAGGCCGGAGCAAACGCGTTCGCTATTTATGTAGTTTTAAATTATGTCTGCGCGATCAGGTAACATCTGTAATTTCTTTTTATTTGTCCCTCCTCTTTTAACAAAACGAGTGGTGTTCCCACATTTTTAATGAACTAAAACAACAAAGTTTGGACTGTCTTCAACTGTATTACTCGCATGTAAACAAACGGTGTTTCCGGTCAACCGGAAGTCGTGTGCACATTTCGCGCAAAGCATCATGGGGCGTAGGAATACTGTGGATAAAAAAAGTTGAATGAATTGAATGAAATTCAGCTTTTGTTTTCTTCTACCAGTAAGCTCCACTCTTCCACACTATGTGAATCTGGAGGATAAGCCAAATGCTCAGAAGCTGCTTCATTAATACTGCATGTTAACAAATTTGGGCTTGCAGCCATCTTTTATCATCCTCCCATCCATTTGAGATCTGATTTATCATAGGGAGAGTTCTGCAGCTGCTGTTGTCTAATAGCTCTTTTGTCTTCAGATCTCCTGAGGTACCGATGCCCCAAGAAGGGATGATCTCACCGTGTTCATACAATTGTTTAGGTCCAAATTCTGTGTATAGGGAAACAAAAGCGTAACTTCTTGCACGTCAGTCACTTGTAATGTTTTGTGTTTCATGAATTTTCCATTCAAACACAATAACGGTTCATCATATATCCGCATATGTTCCCTAAGAAAAAAAAAAGAGAGGTATTCAGAGAAAAATAGAGCTAATCTTTATTAATTGGTCTTTCTGCATCACTGCATTGCTGACGGGATTGTTCTAAAGCACTCTCTGAAGTCACACAACAATTCATTTATCAGCTGGAAGCCTTCCCTATAGCTTGCAGTGTCCCGAACACGTGCACACGCACACACTTGTTGTCATTCTCATCTCTCTATTGCACTTCCTTTTATTGTCTCTCAGGGTTTGAATACAAGTCTGGAGCAATTCATCATTCCTCCACATGAAAACAATCTCTTTAACGTGAAGGAACTTCTGAATTCTCAGGTTGGACATTTTGAAGATTAAACCTAATTCCTCCGGGTGCCATCATGCTCTGAGGTTAGCTGTATATCACGAGATGATGTTGCTTTGCTGAAAGTACAATTTAATCAATATCTCTCCAGGACTGTCATGCTTGTTTCCAGCCAGACCTTGACCTGTCAAAGGGATTGTATCACAAAGATAAATTCAATTGTAGAGACGAGAGAAGCTTATTGCATAAGAAGGCTTGGGTCTGATACTTTGGTGATTCATTGCATCATACTGGGCACCCTGATGGTGCTGTTTTAAAAAAAGAGTTTGAGGCTGAACACAAATCTAAATGTTCTGAAAACAACTTCTGGGACTTTTCTGTGACTCTTCCAACCTCATAAGGCAGATTTGATGTGAGCGCGGATGTGGCTGAGTGGTTAGAGCAGTCGTCCTCCAATGCAAGAGTTGGGCATTCGAATCCACCAGCAGTCATATGTCGAAGTGTCCCTATAGAAACTGAACCCCCTCAATGCCTCTAATGTGTGTCCCATCGGTGTATGCATGTGATAAAGCTCTGATTATTCTTTGTAGAGATCTACTTTGTAGTAGAGTGCTATATGAATGGGTAAATGAGGCCACAGATTGTAGTGTAAAGCACTTTGAGTATCTTGGTCAGATAGAAAGGTGCTGTATAAGTGCAGTCCATTTACTATAATTCATTTAAACTGCAAACATATCTGCATGAGCATTTATTAGTTGGGATTTTAACACTGTCAAAGGATTTGAAAAATTACACTTTTAAGAAAATGCCAGAATTTGAATTGTTTGGAATGGTTACATTTTTTTTTTAAACAGCCAAGCTCATATTCAGGATTTGATTATAAATAAGTCAAAGTCAAAGTCAACTTTATTGTCAGAACTGTAATATGTACAGGACATTAGCCTGGCCCTCGCCTTCCTGCACAGCTCCGCTCAATTCTCATTTCCCTTCACTGCTCAGTCTGGGACTTCTCCCATAGACAACGATTTCTCCGGTAGATTTTTGACCGGACCAATCAGAGAACAGAAGGGGCGGAGTTTTTGGCCCCTAACCCACGCCCCCACCTGTCCCAGCGCGCAGCCAGCGAGCATTCGCATGTTCTCATTCAAAGCGATGCAAAGCGATGCAGGACTGTTTTATATGTGACACAAATGTATTAAAGGAGAAATGTAATCAAATCTGAAAAAATCGATATAACAAGAATTTCATATAGTAAACAACACACATAAACATACTTAGTATGCTTTTTTCAAGTCAGTAGCTTAAAGAAATAGTTTTTTACATTTTTCCTGCTACATGCCGAAGTGCAGTGATTTCTGTAGTAATTTTCTGGACGCACTTTTATGACACAATTAAGACCTCCTTTGCTATCTTACAATAACACTGAAGCTATAAACCCATCATTACTGTCCTCTTGTCTGTCATTTAAAATGGAAGCAGAAGACTTTTTTGAATCTGAAGGATATCACTTTAGTTTGTCAAAAACAGTTTGGTGATTTAGTGCATTAATGGGCATTTCTATCCTGGAAATACGAATAGCTGTGCGTTAGCCGCCGCATGCTAACGTTAGCATGCTAGCGCCGTATGCTAACGTTAGCATGCTAGCGCCGTATGCTAACGTGGAAATGGGGGTGTTGAAAATGTCCTGAAACAGTTACCAATGTCTTGTTAAGCTCTGTCTTCCCCAGTAATAATAATAATAATAATGAATTCAATTTATAACGCACTTTTCATTAATGAAAATCTCAAAGTGCTACAAGGAGCAACAGAATTAAATGACAATAAAACAAATAATAAAACAATTAAAATCAATAACAATATCAGCTAAGATCAAAAGTAGAATCATGAGGAGGTAGAGTATGCTTGGTCGAAAAGAAAGGTCTTCAAGTCGCTCTTAAAGTCAACCACAGACTGTGGGGCTCTTAGACAGTCAGGAAGAGAGTTCCACAGGCGGGGGGCAGCCACACTGAAAGCCCGGTCTCCCATGGTCCTTAATTTGGTTCTCGGAATGTGAAGGAGATTGCTGTTCTGTGACCGCAGCGAACGGGTGGATGAGTATGGAATGAAGAATATCCTTCAGATAATCTGGTGAAGTTCCGTGTAAGCATTGATGTGTAATGAGAGCAGTTTTGTACTGAATTCTGTAGGCGACAGGAAGCCAATGAAGGTTATGGAGAATGGGCGTAATATGTTCAAATTTACGAACTCTCAACAAGATCCTTGCTGCACTGTTTTGAATATATTGAAGTTTCTGAAGGTTTTTGCCAGGGATTCCAATAAACAGGGAGTTGCAGTAGTCGAGCCTGGAGGAGACAAAAGCATGGACGAGCTTCTCAGCATCGGAAAAAGTTAGGGATGGGCGAAGTCTGGAGATGTTTCGAAGATGGAAGAAGCAAGTTTTAAACAGATGCTTAATGTGATTTTCAAATGTAAGATTGGAGTCCATTTTTATTCCAAGATTAGTAACAGAGGTGGAGAGGGGGATGTCTTGTCCAGAAAAGGAAAGTCTTGTTATAGGAGATGTTTGTACCTGGTGAGGGGTGCCAATCAGTATGGCCTCAGTCTTGGAGCAGTTTAATTGAAGAAAGTTCTGATTCATCCATGCCCTAATTGCCTCCAGGCAGGCAGAGAGGGCAGTGAGTGAAGATGGAGATGACAAGGTGGAAGATGAGGATGCTCCAGTCCTGATGTAAAGCTGTGTATCGTCGGCATAACAGTGAAAAGAAATGTTGAACTGATTAATAATTTGACCTAAAGGCAGCATGTAAAGGGAAAACAGCAGGGGCCCCAGAACCGACCCCTGAGGGACACCACAGGAGACACAAACTGTCTGGGACGTGGCGTTGCCAAGACTAACACATTCCAGCCTATTGGAGAGGAAAGATTTGAACCAGTCCAGGACTGTGTCGCAGAGACCGACCTCCACATGAAGACGGTGGAGGAGGATACTATGGTCCACAGTGTCGAAGGCTGCAGTGAGGTCAAGGAGGACAAGGATGGAGGGAGAGCCAGTGTCAGCAGCCAAGAGGACATCATTGGTAACCCTCAGCAATGCAGTCTCTGTACTGTGAGCTGCCCTGAATCCAGACTGGAACTTCTCATACAGGGAGTGTTGTTGTAGGTGATCCTGCAGCTGAGCAGCAACAGCTTTTTCCAGCACTTTAGACAGAAAAGGGAGGTGTGAAATTGGGCGGTAATTAGAAAAAATGTCGGGATCCAAATTAGATTTTTTCAGAAGAGGCCTAATGATGGCGGTTTTTAGAGGCAGTGGAACATGACCAGATTGTAGAGACTGATTTATTATTTGAGTGATAAGTGGGCCTATTGCAGAATGATTGGTTTTTATGAGAGACGAGGGGAAAGGATCCAGGGCGCAGGATGAAGGCTTCATTTTCTTGATGATGGCCTCCACCTCACTCTGAACAACTTCGTCAAAGCTGTTTAGGGTCCCAGAATGCAGACGGGTGGGTGGCACACTGAGAACGGGGAGGTTGTGGAGCTGAGATCTGATAGTGTCAACTTTGGTTTTAAAAGATGAAAGAAACAGGTCGCATTTTTGAGCAGAGTCCTCAAGAGTTTGCTTAATGGGATTAAGCAGACGAGTGATTGTGGAGAAGAGCTGTTTAGAGTTTCCAGGGCAGGTGTTGATGATGTTAGAATAATATTTGGAGCGTGCTTCTTTAAGAGAATAGGCGTATGCTTTCTGATGTTCTTTATATGCCTGCTTATGCACAGACAGACCAGATGATTTTACACGTCTCTCAATAGCACGGCCAGTTGCCTTCATCTTGCGCAGCTCATCAGTGTACCAAGGAGCTGAGCGCGAGAAAGACACCAGTCTTGTCTTTAAGGGGGCGTGTAGGTCCAGGAGCTCCCGAAGAGATTGGTTGTAGTAATCCACAGAGTCATCTGCAGAAGGATGATTGACAGCGGTCAGTGTGTGAAGATCAGCAGACAAAACATCAAGGGAGATGTTTTTAAGGTCACGGAACTGGATGGGTCGTTTTGGATTTGAAGCAGGCGAAGATGAAGGCACTTCCAGGGAGATGACCCTGTGGTCTGAGACACCCAGGTCATATACAGATAAGTTATTGATGAGTACAGTGTCTGTAATCACCAAATCCAGAGTATGCCCCCTGCTGTGCGTAGGGGCGTCAACATGTTGAGTGAGATTAAGAGAGTCCAGAAGAGACTTAAAATCTGTTGCCAGAGGTGAAGAAGAATTGTCCACGTGGATATTTAAGTCGCCAAGAAAAATAGTCTTCACAGGGGAGGTGCAGAAAAAAGTGAGAAGGTCATGCATCTCTGAGTTAAATGAAACATGCGGTTTGGGAGGTCTATAAATTAATATAACATTCATCAGGAGTGGGGCTTTGAAGCTGAAAGCCAGACATTCAAAAGAGGAAAAGTCCTGAGAAGACAGATGAGACAATTTTAAATTACTGCGATAAATTACAGCCAGACCACCACCGCGGCCAGTGCTGCGGGCTCTCTGCAGATAACTGTATCCAGAGGGACACGCCTCATTCAGAGAACTGAACACCTCTGGTTGGTGCCACGTCTCTGTAAGACACATGAGGTCCAAGTCCTTCTCCAGAATGTGATCATGAATTAAACATGACTTGTTGGAAAGAGACTGCACATTGAAAAGTTCTAATTTAATACCAGTTGGAATAGGAGCTTTTTGAACCGGTTTAAGCAGACTGAAGTCCACTCCACGTTTTCCTCGCCACTTCGTGCGCAGAGGACTACAAAGGCCTACAGACGCAGCGTTCTGATGACGCCATCGAGGTGCGACACGTCTCTCAGTCCAGACAGCACTAATCGAATCAGAGTTCGCTTGAGAACAAACGGTTTTCCTTCGAGAGCTTCTATGGATGTAACGAGGTCTACGCAGAAGTCCCAGTTGTTTGATGGTGGAAATAGAAGGAGGAATGGAGCAGTTGTAGTAGGATCTAAAATGATTTTTAAAGATGAAGGAGCAAGTTGAAACATGCTGTCTCCCTCCTTGCTAGCAGGGAGCTGCCTGGCTAACTAACTACGGTGGCCCTACACGGCCAAAATTCTACAGCGGCCGAATGCACAGGAGCGGTAAAAATACAATATAAATTTTAAAAAAAGTTTTAAAATCGATTTTGGGGCTTTTAGAATCGATTCTGAATCGCCAGGACTAAGAATCTTGATTCTTTAAAAAATAGATTTTTTTTGCTGCATCCCTAATTGCTACACACTGAAATCTTTTTGTCCACAACTAGATACACACACTAATATTACTGTATGAGGGACGACCATTGCACTGCCTATGTCATATTCAGGGGACGGAGAGCAGGCAGGGGGAGGGGGGTCAAAAACACCAGATGAGAATTTTTTCACTTTGCAAAGTCTAAATTTGAGTTAGGATGACATTTTTGACTTGTGAAAATTTCTCAACAAGCTTATTTTATGCTTTTCATTAGACTACTATTAGCTTAAAAACACTTTTCATTTCTCCTTTAAATTCCCCTTCTTAATCCCTTATCTGGAGTTTTCTTTTGTTTTTTTGCCAAAAGTCAAGTGATTGCTCCCTCCTCCTCCTCCTCCTCTCTCTCCGCTGAGTGCAAAGAATAAGGAAATGACTGAGGTTGTCACGAGAGAATTAAACTAGTGTTTTACGTTGCTGCCCGAGTCCCTGCATATTTTCTGGTCTTCTGGTGTGCTGGACCAGCGCTACATGGTTTTATTTTATTTTATTAGAACGTTTTATTAACATATAAACACAGAATATGCAGCGGCAGCGAGAGACTGCAGCAGGAGGCGGAGCTGAAGTCAAGTTCGGCAGAGCACAGAGGGGGAGGGAGCAGAATGCTTTCCCTGTTCAAAATTTTTCGCATCCACGTTGGACATGAGTTTAGTTCACTCGTGACAAGTTCATTCATTCCTCCTCATCGGAGGAGGAAGTGAATGGTGACCGCTTCAAGCGATCACTTGACTTTAGGCAAAAAAACAAAAGAAAAGGCCCGATCAGCGATAAAGAAGAGGAATTTAATTCATTTGTGTGTCATACAAAACAGTCCGCCACCAGGGCAGTTTATTGTGAGACACCGCGCGCGCGTGAGCGGTCGTAAAATTTGAGCTTGGCGCGTTCGCGCGAGCGTTCAAAGGCTT
>JBBPBX010051704.1:0-7500 GCA_038048925.1 Garcialebias charrua
GCTCAGTGGTCAATGATTTAATAAAAATGTTTCTCATCTTCATATTTTATCACTTGTCGTGAGATTCAGGGACTTTAAAGAGCATGAAAAGGGTCAGTGAAAAATATTTAGATTTGTTGAAAGAAATGCATTTATTACAAAATTAGACAAAAAAGTGCATTTAAAGAAAAAAACATCTTAAATCAATAGTTCAGATATTCTTGTTGTAGATAGCTCTTTAAATAACCCCAGACTGGGAAAAAAAAGTTTAATTCTGATTAAACAGACCAGCTAGTCACCCATTAACATATATGATAAAACTAGATGAAATGTTCCTGTCTTTGTTTCTGGGTGATGAAACCAGCAGAACACTGTTTGTGAAAGCTGCAAGACAATCAGCTCACAAGATGTGACAAAGACTCTTCCTCTCAGTACGTAGCTGTAGACGTTGCAGGAGGCACCAGAAAGCTGCGTTATGTGCCCCACAGGTCCTAGTGCCTGACATGTTTGAGAACTGCTGTCACACAAAAGAGATTAAACATCTTTAGTAAAAGATTTAACATGACAAGGTCATGACAAAAGTTTTTATTTCTTTTTTGGGGGGGTGGGGGTGTGAGCCAAGTCCCACCTACTACTTAACACACAATTATGGTGTTAAAAAAGGTTTCTTTTCATTATGACAAAACTAAAAACAGCTTAAAAATAATAAAAATGAATATCTGAATTTACAGCTGTGAGATCGGAGTTGTGTGAAACAATTAGAATCAGCTCTTGTAAGAAAAATTACTTGAGGTATATTTTTGTTTGTTTTAATTAGACCAGTGTTGTTTCCATGAAGGCAGCAGCAGGTATACCTGGGACCATCCTGTGGTTGTGCTGTACCTGCTCCGGTCTCATCTTCTGGTTACTGTGTGGTGTCCGGTATTTCCTTACATGTTGAGGTTGTAGCTTTAGAATATGTACAAGCTCAATAAATGACAGCTGTTCATGCAAATAGTTTCAAACCACCTTTATGCCACCACCTTTTTTTTGCATTGCATGTACTACATGCCTTAAACAGCTACAACTAACTGTGGGTGTGTGCAAATAACCACAGAATTTTATGCAAATGAACATTTAATGTAAATTGACATGAACCATTGTAACTTTGTTGAAAATAGAGTTGTTTTAAGCCAGCAGCGATCCATTTTCAGTCTTATCTCGTCTCAGACTTGCCTCTAATTTCAACCCAGACAAAATCAAAAACCCGATTCTCCGAACTGAGGTTGTTCAAAGAGCTATCAACAACAACATATACATTTTTCATAACCTTTCCACCGAGCCCCACTTGAGAATAAGTGAACAATTTCTTCAGCATTAGCATTAGTGGGTAAATTATGTAGTAAAACTAAAATAGTTTGACTTTAAGCGCCATTGATGTTGCTTTTGAGGTAAACTGTTACACTGCTCTGTTTAAAGACGTCTGAATGAACAGAAAAGAGTTCTGTTTAGACACTCAAACGCAAATTGGCCAGAAAGCGGTCTGAAAATTGTGCACACGCTCGACTCACCTGTTTTTATCCACGCTGGTGCTGCTGTTGGCATACGTCAGTCGGCAGTTAGCGCTAGCAGCAGAACAGGCTGTGTTTGTGTACAGTGCAACAGGTCAGGCGGCGTTATCGAATCATGTGGTTCACAGTGTCTTTCCAGAGTCTGCACACTTCCTACGATGGCTGGAGCAGTTTGTCTGCAACACGGGGCCAAAAGGTGCCTCGTTACAACACTGCCTTGATTAAACAAACACGTCTTTTCATGCTTCCTGTACCCCCACCTCTGTGGACCCCAATCTCAGTCCTGTAAATGTGCACGGAGTGAGCTCTGTGTATTCTTCTAATAGACTAATGCGCAGAAACCTCTGAAATGAGCAAAGCTAATGACATCCCACAGGCACCGATCAGAAGTCTAAGATGCATGAATATTTTATTTGCGTGCATTCACGGCCAGTGTGATCACTCACTAAAACTTTAAGAAGCTGTTTGCGGCTGCGTAATTTGCATCGACAGAGGGGGGAGAACATGGGGGGAGAGAGTGGAAAAAAAAGAGATGAAGTAGCTCGGGTAGGGGAGAATTAGGAAAAGTCCTGATTGAAGGCTTGTTTTTAGAAGTCTCAATTCATCTAATGTCTGAAATAAATATTTTCCTCCCGCTGCTTTTCCCAGACACATTTCAACTAATGTTTCTTTTTCTTTCTTATGCAAAGAGCGGTACTCACAGAAATATAATTATGATTCCCAAACAGCTACACAAGAGGTAAGGAATTACAGCCATTGTTATTTTGCACTCCTTCTGTTGTGGCTGAGCTACAGCCACTGCATTAGTTTCTATTCATACACAAATGAGAAATATATCCTGCAAAGGAAAGCTTCCTGTACCCAAAGGTTTATCTTTAATAAACACATTAATTATATACGTAGTAGCGTGACGGCACAGTCACAGCATTCATTCAGAGGCAGCGGCTTTGTATTAACGCTGTTTGAAATGGGTTCTACTGAATAAGGAGAAAATTTCTCTGTTGATCTGGAGGGAAATAATAAAGAATAAAACAAAAGCAGCTACGAGATTCTGCGTGTTTTGATTAAATGTGCAAAGAAGAACAGGCAGCGTTGTTGGGTGGGTGTTTGTTGCAGCCTCTGTGCAGGCTGATCCGTAAGGCCCTGAGACATTTCTGTGTAGCCGCCCGGTTCGGTTGCATCAAAATGTCAGATGCATTAGCAGGATACTCGCTTCACCACTTCAAGGAGAACCATCCCGCGCACTAATGCAATATGGGTGCCCATTACCCCAAGCTGAGGCTGGAGTGATGGTCAGCCTGTATTGATCTTTTCCTTCTTTTTCTACCCCCTCCTCCCCCCCGATTGTTTCCACAGTCTCTCTCCTCTGTTTGGGCACCATCACACTGTGCATCCTCCATCTGGCTCCAGGTGAATCTGGCAGAGATAAATCTTGTTTGCACTTTTCTGTGTCTGTCTGGACTCGGGCCAGAGCGATGGAGTTCAGTCTTCCCATCAGATAAAAGAAAATGACTTACATTTGAGGAAAGCCTCCCACCAAGTATCGCAGTGGAATTGATTGCAGCGTGTTGCCAGCACCGATGAATTCTCCGGCCCGGTTTTAACTCTGATGAGAGGGAGGAAAAAACCCCTCCTGTTAATGCATTAGACTTATTGTATGTGCAGCTGGAAAAGGGAAAGAGGAAGATTTTATCACCCGCCGCTGAGGTTGAAAGTTGATGATGTTTTTGCTAGTGCCGGAGTGTGTTTATTTGTTAGCAAAATATCTCATGAACAGCTGGACACAGTTTAAGTTCAAGTTCATGTCAAGTTTATTGTCATTCGCATCACATTTTGTCCATGAGGTGAAATAATAAAGAATACAGCATAACAACAGCAGCCCAAACATGAGACTAGTGAGCAGATGGGTACACACATTTACAGCAGCATGCGATCAGCAGCAGCAGGAGAGCAGCAGCACAGATAAGTCACTTATCACCAATTCAAGTGGCATTACAGTGATTTTCATCTTTACATTGATTATTCTGGTTAAGGGTTATGAGTGTAACAGCTTCAGGGTAGAAGCTGTAGAACCTCTTTAAAAGTCATATTAGAGTCAACCCCATTCAAGATGGCTGTCAAAGCAAACTAATTGTGTGATGTCTGATTTTATTTTTACTTTGCATTTACTATTAGAGACAAATAGGCGTGTCTGTTAGCAAAATATCTCATAAACCACTTAACATATTTTAATGGAATGATCAGAATGCTATTACTCTATAGACATCAATAATTGATCATCTTGTTGAGTTACTTCATTTCAAGATGGCTGCCACAGCGAATTGGCTTTAGTCAACCTAAAAATGGCTACATGTCAGCCACTTTTACAGATTAGTCAAAAATCGGTGTGGTAGTAGCTGATAATTATCCATAAGACACAATCTGAGCTCTACACTTTGAGCAACACCGCAAAAAATTAGAATTAACTGAGTCAATGACGTTTGTCTGTTAGAAAAACGTCACTGGCTGGACAGCAACAACTTATTTTATTTATTTATTTATAAAATTTGTTCATTTTTAAAATACAATACAAAGCAATCCCATAAACGATAACATACAAAATGTAAAAATGAAAGGTAGCAGAAATAAGAAAAAACAACTCATTAACTTGTAGTCAACTCAGTTCAAGATGGCTGATGCAGCTAATCGACTTTAGCCACACACAAATATTTTTAACTGAGTCAGCTGTACAGAAAAAAAGTTTAAAGGTCTCACTTGTAAATGAGTCCTCAAGGCTCAGTGAGACTAACTTGTATAAATAAAGGGTGAATGAAGTTGGATGTGGTTTTTGGGAGTCATTCCCAACGAACTGTCTGAGCTCTATCTCATCACACAAGATCTGTAAATTTTGCATGAAGCCCAAGTCTACCCAAATCAGAAACAACTCTGTAATTTCTCATCAAAAGACATTCTTAGTTTAAAACTCCTGCATGAAAGGAGTCGGGAGGTATTTCTTTAATTATACACCGAAGCTGCTCTAAATGACCCGTCCACGTCTCGTCCCAGGTTGGTGGTGGAAAGGCAAGCTGGATATGAAAGGGGAGAAAGGATGAGAACATGAATATGAGCTACATGTCGGCCTAATTTGATGTTTTCCCAAGTGTTCGGGCAGGGAGACTGAAGGGAGCAGGTCTGCCTTTGACTGTCAGGGTGCTGAATATGATTGCATCATTACAGTTCCCCCCCTCTGAGGTTCTAGTTTGGAGGGTGAAGGTGAGCAGGGGGATTAGCAAAGGTGTGGAAATCAGCAACAGCTTTTAATTTAAAGTGATGTATATACCACCAGACCAAATGCCAAGGCTGGCTTCTGCGTTTTTTAATTTGAGGGCACCGAAGATGAATAATTGAAGAAGTTAATGCCGTACATGACCTATGCTGATCAGATAAGCTGAGAACTTCCGAGGGCCTCGTGAAATTGGCTATCACGATCGTTAAACTGTCTTTGACACATTAATGGAACGAGGAGCAGAGGTCCCGGGTTCATGGCCCGTTTAGTTTTTGGTAATATGTTGCAGGACTGCCGGTAAATGAATTATGAGCAGCTTTCAGTGTCACAAAGCAGCACATCTTCTTTCTGCTGCACAAAGAAATTCAACATTTATACCGTCTATGGATGTATATTTTAAAAAAGTATTTCTGCCCTCACTTTGGTCAATGATTTTAATGCTTTAGAGAAGAGGAGCATCAAAAATTTGGATGCCCCTATAATTATATACCTGCAAATAACTATAGAAGTAAAAAAAAATCTAAAATATTTCATAAGAAGAAAGAAAAACAGCACCGGAGCCAGTGTTTGACCATGTTTAGTGCTTACAGAAGAAGCACACATTTTTGGCAACAACTACAGCTGATTATTGCCAGAAAATAGTCTTTTTGTTCTTGTTTGTGAGGATTTTTTGCAATTCTTCCTGCAGAAAGCTGCTCATTGTGTAAGCTCCATCTTGCACGGGCTCCTTCTTTTGAAGTGGATCCATGGATTTTTGATGATGTTTAAGTAGGAGGCTGCAGGAGCCGGGGCAAACCTTTCAACTCTTTCTTCTCACAGCAGTCACTTGTGGATTTTTAAGTGTGTTTAGAATCATTATCCTGCTTTCAAAGCCGTACTATTTTTCAAAGAAAAAGTGTGCTGCCAGACTTTGTTAGTATTCATTGAACTCTATATTTCCTTCACCAGTACAGTGGTTTTCTTTATCATTCGTTGCAACACGAGCCCAGATGTTATTCGGATGACGTGCTTTAGCCTGGATGTTGTTGTTTTTTTATTATTCTGCCTTTTCCCCCCTCAAATGTACAAATGTGTAGCTGCATCCAAAATATTTATTTTGTTTATTTTATTATTCCACAAGAATGCTTCCAGACTGCATCAAGCCTAATTGAGCTCATTTCAACACTGGTTACTTCTCTGATGTGGATGCAGAAAATATTGACAGTGCTTTGCCAAAGTATTCCTACCCCTTGAACATTTTTATAATCTATCAAACTTCAAGGTGTTTTACAGGGTTTTTATTTGACTGACCAACACAAGTAGCACTGCTTGTGAAGCAAAATGATAGACTGTGTCCCTCACCTCTTGCACAGTGACTGCTGGATATGGGAAGGAGTGACCCCCATGACCCGAAATAGAAGAAGCGGGTATAGATCCCATACCATTCCACTTTATTTATAAAGCACTTAAAAACAGCAACCAGGCCAACCAAAGTGCTGTACAGAAAAAGCAAAACAAGTACACAGGATGAAATACATAGATCCAAAAAAGGTAAGAAATAAGAACTAAATGACTAACATTATAGAATTCAAACAAATTAAAATAAACTCATGCAGTGTCAAAAGCCTGGGAATAAATGAGTTTTCAAATGAGACTTAAAACAGTGAGAGAGGGAGCCTGCTTGAAATGCAGTGGTAACTCATTTCATATTGTTGGACCTGCAACAGAGAAAGCCCTGTCACCTCTGAGCTTAAAACAAGTGCCTGGAACCAACAGAAGTATCTGGTCTGCTGACCCTTGGACAGCGCTGTGGGACATATGGCTGCAGCAGATCAATGAGATAGGAGAAGGCATAAGTGTTCAGAGATTTAAAAACATGTAAGGATTTTAAAACGTATTTGAAAGTGAACTGGGAGCCAGTGAAGGGAGGCCAGAACTGGAGTAATGTGCTCTCTTTTGCATGTACCAGATAAGAATCAGGCTGCAGCATTTTGAACCAGTTGTAATTGAGCAATAGTGATCTAACTGATTCCATAAAGAAGTGCATTGCAGCATAAGCGTGGATGTTATGAAAGCATGCATTACTGTCTCAAAATAACTTTTGGACAGTATGGGCTTCAGTTTAGACAGTCACCTCTACTGAAAAAACAAACAGGATTTAACAATCGTGTTTACACGACTTTAGTTTCATGGAAGGGTCCCTTGTCACTCCCAGATTAGTGACTACCGTATTTTCTAGACTATAAGTCACACTTTTTTGCCTAATTTGCATGCCCTGCAACTTATAGAGAGGTGAGACTTGTTTATGGATTTTCCTCATATTTTTAGACCAATTTTTTGGCTCAGATATGACAGTTTTTCCATTTTAGCAAAAATGGTGCAGTACCACTTTCGGCCGCTAGGGGTGCAGTACCACCTTTGTCCGCTAGGGTACACCAACCGTTCCCACCTCATGTGTCCGACGAGAGCCTCCTCTGGTCGGATTCACTCTGTCGCAGCCCGGCCTCCTGCTCTGGAGGTATGAACTAGCTACTTCGCTGTTAGCTCAGTGTTTGTTAGCAAAATAGGTCAAGAACCACAGGACAGATTTTGATCAAACTTACAGAACGTAATCACTAGATGGATATTTACAACTGATTAGCTTTATGAGATGTTTGAGATAAAATTCGATGTTTTATAGACGTAAATGTGTCGCGGTTAGCTTCGTTGTTTTTCCTTGTACTTTTT
>JBBPBX010051704.1:12500-24485 GCA_038048925.1 Garcialebias charrua
CCTGAAAGTTATGCACCATAACTCATGTTCCCTGAAGGAAGGGAACGAGGTGCAACATATGCTATGGGAATTGCGCCCCGCGCGATTACCTGAAGGAATACATTCACGCCTTTACGGCAGGGGCGTCAGCGTTGCGCCAGAGGCCCCGCCCTCTGGGTACTTAAGCCGCTGACGCCCATCCAACTTTCTCCAAGATGCACTTCACCGAGCTTTCAGCATTGAAAGGGCCAGATATGTTGCACCTCGTTCCCTTCCTTCAGGGAACATGAGTTATGGTGCATAACTTTCAGTTCCCTTTCAGTCATGTCTCTCGGTGCAACATATGCTATGGGAACGTAATTCATTCACGCCCTTGAAATGCTCAGTAAAATGCATGCTAGTGTGAACGTCTGCCCTTGTTCAGCAGGCATCTCAAGGCTACTTTCTACTGTGTGTTAGAAAGGACAGCCTGAGTGACATCACACGCAGTAACATCCAAACTGTAATGCTTTGCAAAAGTGTTTGTTGAGCTCCAGTTCGCCATAGCACAAATGTCTGCAACTGGTACACCCTTGAACAGTGACCACGAGGTGGCCAAGCCCCGAGTAGAGTGAGCATGCACTCCAGAGGGTACCTGTAGACCTTTGCTACTGTACGCCCTTTTAATGGCTTCAGTCACCCAGTGTGAGAGGCGCTGCTTTGATAGGGCCTTTCCGGTAGCAGGTGCTGCAAAGCATACAAACAGTTGATTTGTTTTTCTCCATTTGGCTGTTATCTGCATGAAAGTGCTTAAAGCTCTCACAGGGCAGAGAGCCTTCAGCCTTTCTTGTTCCAGAGTGAGGACAGGAGCAGGTGAAAAAGAAGAGAGATCAAAGTCCAGAATTCTAGGGTTTAAAGTCAAGACCTTGGGGATATCAGAGAGTCAGAGAGTCAGAGAGTCTTTATTGTCATTTGCACCGCATGTGGTACATGTGATGAAAACGAGATTATGTACACGGGGTCCCAGTTACATCCAACAACAAATGCAAGAGAAAAACAGTAATAACATCTAGAATTAACTAAGAAAAACATCAACTAGTAATACACTAAGCCTAATACATATATGTGGGATTAGGCCTTAAGGTGACCTTTGACCCATCAGGGGCGAATCTGGTACACGTTGGATGTACCGACAAGGCATGGAGGTCACCCATGTGTTTCGCCGAGCAAAGGGTCAGGAGTAGAGCGGTCTTATAAGATAATAAATCTATCTTAATATCGTTCAGTGATTCGAATGGGGGGGTCATAGAGAGTCCCCAAGACCAGACTAAGATCCCATCCAGGGGTCAAGATCCTGCTGGGTGGTCTCTTTCTTAGCACGCCCTTCATAAATCTTATTATGAGTGGATACGCGCCAGGCGTCCTGCTTCCCAAGCCTTCGTGACAGGCCGAAATTGCTGATAGAAACACCTTAATTGTTGGGAAAGAACAACCTTTTTCCAGTAAGTCCTGAAGAAAAGTCAGGAGCTGAGCCAGGTCACATGAATAAGAAATAATATTTCTTTCCGTGCACCAAGCTTAAAAAATACGCCATTTTTGTGCATTAAGAGATTGTGTTGACGCAGCTCGTGCGTTCTGGATGGTGTTTACCACATTTTCTGGCAGACCTGATGCCACCGGCTTGTTCCTTTCTGCCACCAAGCTGAAGTTTTCAATAGTTCCCAGCCTAAGTGGCGAAACTGTTCCTTCTTGTGACGTGGTCTGTCCCTGAAGAGGAGCAGTTGGTGGAACCAGTTCTCCTCCAAGGACCCTGAATTCTGTGGTCCCCTGAAGGTCAACCACGTTAGAGAGAGGGTCTTTTTGCAGATACTGCCATACTACTCTGATCGAGAGTGTTTGAGGGCAGAGGCAGTCTGTTGTCATTATTAGACAAAAGTGGAACAGAATGTCTGTTTTTCCTCTTTTTGTTAGGGGTCATGGGACGGAGGAGCTACGAGTTTTGTAAACGAGCAGATCTCCTGACCCCAGCCCGTTTCCTGGTTGGGTCTGGTTTACTGGTCTCCGGCCTTAACAGAGCGCTGGAGCCAGACAAACCGCCGGGGGTCTGTGTTTCACCCGGTGGGGACATCGTTTAAGAGCAGAACTGAGTCAGCACAGTGAGCACGGTCACGTGCTGCAGGATCACTGCTTGAGCATTGCGTGTCGCCCATCAATGATAAGGGGACAGCTTCAGCGTGAGAATGTCGAGATGGTCCTTTGTGCTTGGCAGACTTTAAATTGGTTGGTGACGGAGAGCTCAGTTCTCTTCGATTAAAAGGAAGAGGAATCTGATTCAGCCCCGGTTTGTTTACGCACGCTGCAGTTTGATCACAACCGCCTTTGTGAACGTGTCAGAGTCAGAGAGTCTTTATTTTCATTTGCACCGCATGTGGTACATGTGATGAAAACGAGATTATGTACACGAGGTCCCAGTTACATCCAACAACAAATGAAAGAGAAAAACAGTAATAACATCTAGAACTAACTAAGAAAAACATCAACTAGTAATACACTAAGCCTAATATAGTGGGAATAAACAGCAGCACGAACATGAGTCTGTATGAGCAGATGGTCACAGATGAACACAGCAACAAGAAAACAGATCAGCATCAGCATGATGTGATATTTTGCAGTGTTTATTTTTTATTTTATTTTTATTTATTCATGAGTCTAACAGCCTCAGGGTAGAAGCTGTTCCTCAGTCTAGTGGTTCTACACTTGATGCTCCTCAACCTCCGTCCTGAGGGGAGTGGGGCAAAGAGTGAGTGTGCTGGATGAGTGAGGTCTTTCATGATGCAGGTGGCTCTTTTCCTGCATCTGGAGGTATAAATGTCTGTGATTGTGGGGAGACTGACTCCAACAGACTTCTGTGCAGCCTTCACCACTCTCTGCAGAGCTTTCCTCTCTTCAACTGTGCAGCCTCCATGCCACACGTTGATGCTGGAGCACAGGATGCTCTCCACTGCACACCTGTAGAAGGAGGTGAGGACTGGGCTGCTCAGACCAGCTCGTCTCAGCCGTCTGAGGAAGTAGAGTCTCTGATGACCTTTCTTGATCAGGCTGGTGGTGTTGTTGCTCCAGCTGAGGTTATCATTCATGTGTACACCCAAGTATTTGTAGCTGGAGACCACTTCCACTGCAGACCCACCTATTTTCAGTGGGGCATGGGTGTGTTTGTTCCTTCTGAAGTCCACAATCATCTCCTTTGTCTTCTTCACATTCATGTGAAGATTATTCTCTTTGCACCAGCTCTCCAGATGTTCCACCTCCTGTCTGTAGCTGGACTCATCATTGTTTGTGATGCATCCCACCACCGCTGTATCATCTGCAAACTTAACAATATGACAGCCTGGAAGTGTGGCTGTACAATCATATGTGAGCAGAGTGAACAGAAGGGGGCTCAGCACACATCCCTGAGGAGAGCCAGTGCTGAGGGTTATGGTGGAGGAGGAGAAGTTGTGGATCTTCACGGACTGTGGTCTGTCTGTTAAGAAGTCTAGTACCCAGTTACAAATAGAGGGGCTTAGTCCAAGTGTAGATAGTTTGTCTATCAGAGTTTGGGGGATCATGGTGTTGAAAGCAGATGTGAAGTCCACAAAGAGCAGACGCACGTATGAGTCTTTCTGATCCAGGTGGGTGAGAGCAGTGTGGACCACGGAAGAAATGGCGTCCTCTGTTGATCGGTTCTCACGGTATGCGTATTGATGAGGGTCCTCATTGATGTTGACGGTTGCCTTGATGTGGGACATGACCAGTTTCTCAAAACATTTAGCGACTATCGGGGTGAGGGCCACCGGTCTATAGTCATTCAGACCAGTCACTGTGGAGCTCTTTGGGACTGGGATGATGGTCGCGGTCTTCAGGCAGGTGGGAACTGACTCCAGTGCAAGTGAGGTGGTGAAGATGTCAGCCAGCACCTCACAGAGCTGGTCCGCACATTCCTTCAGAACTTTCCCTGGGATGTTGTCTGGTCCGGTTGCTTTATGAGGATTAATCTTTCTGAGACTGCCTCTCACTTCTGCTGCGGACACCCTGAGATGCTCTTCATCTGGTGATGAGGTGAGTCTGGTGCTAGCTGGTCTGTTTGGATCATCAAAACGTGCATAAAACTTATTGAGGGCATCAGGCAGAGATGGGTCCCTGGGGCATTGTTTGTTTTTGCCTTTGTAATCTGTTATGCATTTAATACCCTTCCACATGCTCCGTGGGTCTTGTGAGGTGAACTGTCCCTCGATCCTCTGTGCATACGTGGCCTTGGCCTTCTTAATGCCATCCTTCAGTTCATTCCTGCTCTTTCTCAGCTCCACTTTATCTCCTGACTTGAATGCAGTGTCTCTGGCTGCTAGCAAGGCGTGAACTTCTTTATTTAACCAGGGTTTCCGGTTCGGGTAGGATTTCACATATTTTTTTATGGATACATTTTCAGAGCATGTACTGATGTAACCCAGGACTGAGGAAGCGTACAGTTCCATGTCCACTGAACTTCCATCAGTGGCTGCTTCTCTGAAAACAGACCAGTTTGTCCTCTCAAAACAGTCTCTCAACATGGGGGAACTATCTTGAGGCCAGATTGTTATTTCTCTTTGTTCCGGCTTTGAGCGCCTGAGTGGGGGGAGTTCTCTTGGGGCCAGAATCAGAGAGTCGTGGTCGGAAGCTCCGAGCGGTGGACGTGTCTTCGCCGTGTATGCCCCGTGTGTGAAGCTGGTGGTACCCTGTGGGCTTCTGCTGTGGCTCCCCCGTCCCTTACTGAGAGCCGTTGAATAGGTGTCCAGGAAGGTAAGTCGTCAGATTCTGTCGGCGCGCATCCCTGGGGTGTGGACGTGTCACGGGTTTGTGTATTGTCCGCCCCGTGGTTTACAACGGAGCGGGGACTGGAGCACGTGACCCCCCTCACCTGTCTCTGTGAGGAGTGTGGGGCCTGCTTGCAGATACCTCTGTGCCTGTCTGTTACAGACAGAACTGAGGCACCCTGCTGGGGCTTATTGATTAGGCTAACACCCCGTGAGTCGTGAGGGAGAGGGGGGGAGATGGAGATGGCCTCCTCCCTTTATTTCAGCTGGCAGGCCAGAGGGCCTGTTCTACTGAAGTTATTGTGTTTGTTGTTGTTGTTTTTTTGAGTCAATAAAACAGAGAGGGGCTGTTTTTTTAGCTTTATTTGTGCTTAGGTGTAACGACATATTTGACTTTATGTCACTCACAGCAGGAAAAACATGATTTGTACATGAAACAGAGTTATCAGCTTTTTGTACCGTGCAATAAAGTTTGGACATGAGAAAATCATTTCCCGTACCACGTGGGCGGATGATCGTGTAAAGTCAAGAAGCGGACCTGGTTCATCAGGCACGCTTTTGTCTGGTGTCCCGGTTCACCGAGGAGGCCCTGTGTCTGACCGCCTGACGGGGGACAAACCTGTTTTTGCTCCATGCATGTTCAGTCCGAGGTGGACCGGGCGGTGGTCTCTGCCGGTGCTCGGCCTCGTACGCCGGTCGCTTTTGCGGTGGGGCACGTGTTGCTGAGTGGTGTCGAGGTTGCGCAGGTCTGCCCCCAGCTGACTCCCTGGGGGGGGGGGAAGGTTCTCCTGGGAATGCCCACCCGGAGAGCTTCAGCCTGTTTGCGCCTCTGGTCCAGCTTGGTCTGAATTCGATCCAGAGCTTTCCCAAACAATCCCGTCGGTTCTATCGAGTGGTGGAGAAAAGGCACCTTTTGTCCCTCCGGGAGGTCGGTTAGGGTCATCCACAGATGGCGTATCGCGATGACCACCTCAGCCATGCCTCTGCCTTGAGCAACAGCTGCTGTTCCCATCATGCGGAGCACAAAGTCTGTTGCCCTGCGGGCTTCATCCAGCATGTCAGCGGCAGCTTGTTTGTCCGTCGTTACCTGGAGCTCCTGTAATTTTTCAGCCAGGTAAGCTTGCATCAACGCGGATGCGTTCATCGCGCGCGCCGCGAGTCCCTGAGCTCTGTAGCATTTCTCGAGCAGAGAAGCAGAAGCTCGACAAGCTTTGCTGGGAGAGTTGGTTTTGTCCCGGATGACTTGGGAGCCAGGTGAGACGCCAGTGTGTCCTCAATTTGAGGCACGTTGGCTATTCCCACCTCATCCATCCCGTCCACGTCGAGGAACTGTGAGAGTGGTAAGAGCATGGGAGCTCTGGGCTGAGGCCAGGTGCGAGTCAGTTCTGTGAGGAAGTCCGGGAACACGGGCATCCTTTGCCTCGTGGCGGCCTGCTGCTTTGAGTAAAAATAGTTTCCTGCCAACCTCGTGACCTGTTGACGAGGCGGAGGTTCTGGCCATGGGATCTGCAGCGCGTCCGCTGCTCTGTGACACAAATCGAACAGAGCAGGGATGGAAAAGTCAGTCTCAGGGAGCACAGGTACCGGGGTGCGGGAGAGATCTTCTCCCTGTTCCTCGTATTCGACGTCTGCGTCCTCCGCGGAAAATTTGCCTGAGGCTGAAATCGAGATCTCGTCCTCGTTCATCATGCCTCGAGTGTCAAATTCGACTGTTAAGTCAACCATGGGAGTTAGCACATCAGGGTTGTCGCCCCATTCAACTCGTGTGCTGTCATACAGAGCTATGTTCTCGAACTCTGGCGTGGGAGTGAGGGGCTCAGTGGTATCCGGGTCCTCTGGCGCCGCAGCGGCACCCATGGCCTTGGCAACGAAGTCCGCCCGGTGCCTCCTCACCGCCTCCAGCATCTGGCTGCAGTGTGGGCAAGAGTCGGGCACATCCAGCGCCATTTTTGCGTGCAACATCCCCAAGCAGACGGGACAGGCCTCGTGGGTGTCCGTCGCTGAGAGGGAGAAACCGCATCCGCTAGGGCAGGCACGGGAGGTTTGGCTCGCCGTCCTGCTGGTTTTCCTTGGAAGTCTTGTCTTTCGCTTTCCTTTCTCCGGAGGCATGTCAGAGATAAGACGAGCGAGTCCTTCCAAAATCCTTTTTCTTTTATTTTGAGATGTCTCCTCCATCGCGTCACTTTCGCTGGCTAGCCCGCTACGCGTTAGCAGGGGTAGCGGTTGTTGCGCAGTTAGCGCTGTCGAGCGAACCAGTCTGCGTAGAGAGGAGAAGAAAAAACTTTGGGGTTAAGGGAAAATGTGCCGCACTAGCTTTCGCTAGCCCAGCAGTACGCAGGAATAATTCTCTGTACGCTCTGTGTAAGGAGCAAGCTCACCTCTGGTTGAGCGATGAAGCAACAGAGAAGTCCCGTGAAGAGAGGTAATTCAGGTTTAAGCGAGGTGAAGGGCAAAAAGAGAAAGTTGGATAGGCGTCAGTGGCTTAAGTACCCAGAGGGCGGGGCCTCTGGCGCAAAGCTGACGCCCCTGCCATAAAGGCGTGAATGTATTCCTTCAGGTAATCATGTGGAGGCACAATTCCCATAGCATATGTTGCACCGAGAGACATGACTGAAAGGGAACCCATAAATAAGTTGCTTCTGAGTATAAATCGCATTAATTTACAAATGTATTGCACAAAGTGCAAAAACAGACATTTTATCTGAAATAACAACAACAACACACAGAACATAGCTGGGAACATGAACAGGCTTAATTATCATAACAAGCCAGTTAGCTAACGAGCCTGCTGCTCGATAACTGTTTTGCGCTACATATTTTATACTTGCAGTTTTTAATCTGCAGATTAGGATATTCTTTTTCTTACTGGTGTTATTTTTTTAATTTTTTTTTCCAGTTTTGTCTAAGTGAATGTTTGGGGGTGGGGGTTAGCGGTAGAGGAACAGCATATAGTTGTCAAAAACCTAGAGGTCCCTCTCGTGGCTGCAAATGGTAATGCTTACTCTTTGGTTCATTTCCGTATGAATGAAAATTTAACGCATCAGTCAAAAATTGCATCATAGGGAAAACCTGTAAATTAATTGTTTTCGACTATATGTCCCAGGGCTGGCCAAACTGAATAAAACGTGCAACTTATAGTCTGGAAAATACGGTAACTTTTGGAGTCAATCTGATTCAAGCTGGCTGTCTTAGCTACTCAACATCTGTAAACACAAAAATGGTTAGGACTCGAGCAGTGTTATTAATATTAAGCTAAATTTTAGAGTGGTAGTAACCGGAAATCATCTCTTACTTTGTGTTAACAGATTGCACATAATCTTGTTTAAATAATGTAAACTTTTAGGAGTCACCCTTTTTTTTATGCAGACAAAATAACTCATAAACCACTGAATGGAGTTTAATGAAGCTCCCGTAAAGTAATAATTAGATCCACATCTGCATCTGATTAACTTGTGGAGTCAACCCAATTTAACAGACACGGCTAATAATAATAAATAAATAAAAACACTAACGGGCTACAACCCTGTAGCTGAGATGGGACTTGGTGTGGTGGTAGATGAGAGTCATCCTCTACTTGTATGTCAAGCACTAACAGATTACTTAAGATGTGTTTTTAAACGTTTTTAGTGCAAAAATATGCATTCATATAAACATTACTAGTTGCATCCAGCATGAATTCATCAGAGTTAAACGTTTCATCGCATCTGAAACAGAAACCTGAAAGTGTTGCATCTGAATGTGAGACCTCTGAGCTGAAACAGGGGATTGGTCTCCATCCTTAGAGATCTGCAGCTTCACCCTGTCTGCACAAATAACACTAAGAGCATTTCTCAAAAATCAAGCCACCTCCAACCCTCAGCAGCATCTTGGCCAGCGGCAGGTTCTTCACTTTATCTGTTTAGTCCACTCAGGCAGGAGACCAGCAACCGTCTGAGAAGCTGTTTGACTCTCACTGCGTCTTTTCTCACATCAAGAAAAAGCCCCAGCTTTGCGCAGCGATACAAGATAAATGTATATCTAAGAAGAAGCTCAACAGTTATCTTTTTGCTGTCTTGTGCCTGAAGAAATGCCATGGCGCATCGTGACTGGAGATGTGTGATCTGCCGTCTAAAAGCTGTTTATATCAAAGTAATGAGCCTGAGGAGAGTGGCAATTAGGAGATCCCTTCCGTTTCTCCGTCGATTCGGGGAAAGTCAAACTGAGAGGTTATTGGGTAGACAATTAAAATGCTTGAGTGGGAGAAATGTAATTGGTTTGGGTAAAGCTACGCTGTTGACTCGGGATGTAAGCCGCTGCTTCAGCGTAGGCCTACAGTAGTTTGGACGATCTCTCGCGCAGGTTATCATATTATCTGTTTATCTAAAGTGCTCGAAAGGTTAGCGTGTCCTCTGCGCACGTAATTACCACGCCACAGAGGAGCAAGGAGCTGTTTCAGGGTTTTTTTCCACTGAAAAAGATGATTCTGCTCTTTCCCTCAATATTTAGCTGTTGAATATCAAAACAGAAGAAAACAAAATCCAGTAATTTCCTTAAAGCCGGTTCTGATAAGAACAAACGGTATAAAAGCTCTTCAGCTTGTACAAAACAGTCAGCGATGACCTGTCTCCAATGGATTCAGCATCACATTGAATGCTTGCTGTGCTCTTCATTGGTTCTGGTTACAATGGGAGAGGTTTGACGACGGCGTTAAGTGAAAACTCAACGACAAGCTGTTGTTTTTCCCTCCTTTTCCAATCCACACAATTAAACCTGTAGCGTTGTGTCCCAGTCAGTGTAGATGATTGGATTTGATACAGCAGATGTGTTTGCGTGAACCTCTCTCTGTCTGTGAAATGATGCTCAGCTGGAAGGCGCTCTGAACAGTAAGTGCTACACTGAACGCCGCTGCGGTTTGCAGAGCGCTGCCAAAATGTAAATGTATCCACTGTGAGGATACGTTTCGATTCTGTCGGGCAGAGCAGCTTCATCAGAGTCTTACTATTGTGTTAAGATGTGTTTCTCTTTCCAAACGGGCGAGATTATCATGAAAAAGCAGCAGCATTTGTGACTGGAGGTCTTTTTTTTGTGTGAGAACAGGCGAGTTCATCCCAGAGGCCTGATCGTTTTTTTTCTCCTGTTGTCTCATTAAAAAGGTGGAATCTGTGTCGCCCAGTCTTTGAAAGTTCCCCACAACCCCAAGACGGAGGATTACGACAAAATCATCCAGCAGCTGTTGGAAACGCACCACTCGCGGGCAGTCATCATCTTCGCCAGCGAAGAGAACATACGGTGAGGAACGAGGCGGCGCGCTCATACGTGTTGCTCCGGCGTCTTGCCTCGGCGAGGTCTGTAATTTCTCAGCGGCGGCTCTTTAAAGACGAGCTGGAAGCGCCGATTTAAACAGGCCGTGTCTGTCTGCTGAGCAAACATACCTGCGACAGCGCAAACATGGCTCGGAGGAGAAATGGGAATACGGAGCGCAGCAACGCATTAGAGGCATTGTTTCATTTATGACGCCCCATGGGGAATGTGTTTTTGTAGCCATAAAAAAAAAAAAAATCAAGCGTTTAGTAAATGTAAAGTCAAACTGAAGCATCCAGTGAAATGTGCAAGCAAAGAAGCAAAGAGACTGCTTGTGTTATTCAAATATTAACGTCTCTGCTCCGCACAGAAGCAACAAAATACGAATAGTAATATATCCTTCGTTTTGCTCGTGTTAATGAGAAGAGCTTCAGGGGGGGGGCTTTTATGTCCAAACAGCTTCTTGATGCTGGCTCTGGCTGTAATAAATGCACATTTCTTTTGTATTCTCTCCTGGTAAACATACAAATGCCCTTACAGAGGAGTTCTCAATGCCACCAAGAGGGCCAACCAGGTGGGCCATTTCCTGTGGATTGGATCCGACAGCTGGGGGTCCAAGAGCAGCCCGATCCACCAGCTGGAGGAGGTGGCGGTGGGAGCGATCACAATTCTACCCAAACGCTCCTCCATTAAAGGTATCCACACACCGAGCGCACGTCACCACGCCATCTGCTGCTGTCATCCAGTTTGATCTGTGGGGCTCACTGGGAAGACAGACGGAAGAATTTGTTTTGGAAT
The DNA here is from genome assembly GCA_038048925.1 of Garcialebias charrua. Classification (NCBI taxonomy): domain Eukaryota; kingdom Metazoa; phylum Chordata; class Actinopteri; order Cyprinodontiformes; family Rivulidae; genus Garcialebias; species Garcialebias charrua. The sequence continues at coordinate 23,366 of JBBPBX010051704.1, forward strand.
TGAAAAAAAATATATATATTTTGTAGTGATTCATGCAAAAGCTACTTTATAGTAAATTTTGCATCACATGTTTGTTTGTTTTGGACATGTGGTTGTTTGCAAGCAGTAGCAGCTGGCTGTAGCTCTTATGGTGCAGTCTGGAGCATTTATGGCAGGAAAAACATACAATCAGAGGCAGAGTATAGATTTGTAAAATAGCCTTCACGTGAATTGTTGTTTGTGCTTACAAATAACCCCAGATTTCTCAGTAAATAAATGGTAAATGATACTTACAGTATATGACACCTTTCTTTCTTATCAAGACACTCAAAGCTCTTTACAACACAATCTGTGCCTCATTTACCCATTCATACAGCACTCTACTAGATGCGTACATAGATTAATCAGAGCTTTATCACATTCATACACTGATGGGACACACATCAGAGGCAATGAGGGGTTCAGTGTCTTGCCCAGAGAAACTTCAACAAGTGACTGCTGGCGGATTCGAACCCTCAACTCGCTCATTGGAGGACGACTGTTCCAACCACTCAGCCACAGTTGCCCCAATACAGTATACCTGAATTATACTGAAGGAGAGAACAGATTTGTGCAGACCGGCCAGCCTGAAACCCAAAGAAACTGCATGTGGCACAGTGTGTTGTAAGTAAATCTAATCTACAAGTTGTTCTGAAACCATCAGACATATCAGTGATGCAGCATTAACTCCTCCAATCATTCACGGGTCCCAACATAATTTGTGATTTTTTTAAATTATTTTTTATTACAAAATAACAGCCCCACAGATTTTTACAAACCATCTACAGTGTAATCTAGAAATAAAATAAAATCTCAAGCTCACTAAATAATAATAATAATAAACGTAAAAATACAAAAATAACCATTCAATGTACTGTTGGCTGCTGTGTACAGTAATCCCTCATGTGTTGCAGGGATTACACCCCCCACCCCCACCCCCCAAGAGTTTGTTAATCAATATAACTTGATCAAGTTTATGCTCTGAATTTAAAAACTTTAAGTTAAGTTAGTAGTGATGTCTTTTTACTCACCAGCTCTGCAGAACACAGCTTGGTTCCAGCTCAGTTCTGGCTTGGCAGACCCAGCCTTGGTCCGGTGCTGG